>DWLH01002276.1:0-11081 GCA_018249795.1 Heliconius telesiphe telesiphe | reverse complement strand
TGTATGTAAACGATAATGTAATTAATATACATGATAAGGAAATTAGATATAATAATACATTTAAAAAGGGTACGGACCAAGTGTCTGTAGTGTTAAGAAATAACAATAAAAAAAAATAAAAAAAACAGCCTAGTAAGTTCAAAACGATACAAAACGCTTACAAATGCAACGCGAGAGCGATTGCAGCAAATAAATGGGTGGAGTGTTCCATACTTTGGAGAACACTTCATAAAATTTATTCAGTATTTAAAAAAAAAATTTAAAGTGTTAATCCACACTTAGAAAACGAATAAAAATTTTAACGTAGCGGGACTCGAACCCGCGCCTCCTGGAAACCAACCAGGCGCTCTCACCACTAAGCCATACAAGTTTTACAATAGCTTAAAACGTTATTCCGGGCTCGTTATATAAATAACATGGGTTATTTCTCTAGATAATTATTGAATTATCCACTTCAGAGATACAATTACTGAATAGTAGAGGAACTCGCCGCCCTCATCTCGGGTAAAGAATATTAATAGCGAGATATATTACCTTTCACACCTCTCTTCGTGACGGGCAACTTATTAGATATTTGTCATTTGAAACGTTAAAACATAAAAATTTTGTACTTTATCGAAAAAAATTCAAGAACAAATAAAAAACCTATCATTTAAAAAGTTTATTTAGACGCATTTACCTTATACAAATTTAGTTACTTTTTAAAATTTTATTTAATTTAAAAATTATATTCACGACCATCTAACAATATAAATATTAAATTCTATTTAAAAAATAACCAAATAAAATGGTTAAAATCACTATTTATAAGCGAATTATTTTTCCTTATACCTTAGCATCATATATTTTTGGAATAATCTCTTTTATATAATAAAACAGTAAAAATATGTTTTCTGTACATTTAGTAAATTTGACTGAAATGGATAGAGGGACAATTAAAAAGAATAATAGAAAGCAAAAATGTATTTTTTCAATTTCTTGTCTGACTGTCTGTCTGTCGATATGTATGGCCACATTTTTCTCTGAAAGTACTGAACGGATGAACTGAATTTAAGATATTAACTACTAAAGTTTGTTTCATCAAAATCGGTTCATTAAAAAAAAAGTTATCGTCATTTGAATGAACTTAAGGCATTAGTTTGCCTGCGAATGTTATAAAGCAATCGCGCTGGTAAGATTCTTGGCCAAAGAATGACATTCGAAACGTCTTGGTTAAATGACTTGATAAAATTATATATTTTTGAAGCACTGTTATACAATATTTTATACAATAAAGTAAACAAAATTTAACTGTTAATGGAGATTACCTTCATAAATAATAACAGTTAAGTTTAAGTCGTAATTAATTCAACACAGAGATAAAGAACGATTTGATCTTGAAAGAAATATCATTTAAAGATTTAATTTCCATTAATTGGGGATCGAACCCACAACCAGTCACGCTTACAGTCACACACATGTGCCCTATTTTAGATATATTTACGTTGGTTCCTATAAATGACGCTTCCTATATTCAAACGGAAATTCAGTCCGTGATATTAACTCCATTGTCGCTTCTTTACCTCTTTGAATATCATAAAAAGTGTGTATATAAGTATAATATAATAGCGTGTAATATAAGCATCCTGGTAGACAAACTGCGGCGTTGAGTTCCGCCGCTCAACGTAAAACGTCTTGAATTGTGCTGAAAGCAAAGAAGGGAGGGTTTTAACACTGGGTTTCATCTGCCTATTCCGCAATATCAAAGACGTCTCTTTCATTTAGCTATAAATACACAGGTATAGTATTTTGAAATTGAATTGAAAAAACTCTGATGTGAAGTAAATTTATGTAAAACACGACTTCATTTCCTACAGTCTCTATAGTAGATGTTGTTGGGTTGAGATTAATAGAGAGATTGATTCTTGATCGAGTTCTGACCTACTTGTATTGACGTTACATCTATCGGTAGAGTTATTACTATTTTGCTATTTGTAGTGTTATTATTTCTATAGATTCACGCTGCCTCACATAAAGCAGGGCAGAACTAAAAATACCACCAAAGTCGCCTAAATACATACTAAAATATAATTTGTCCAATTATTTTCAAACGGCCGAAGCAAATTGTGTTAGTAATTACTGCCATAAATGACAGTAAAGGTGTCAGTGAAGGGCGTATCTAAACACTTTACTATACAAAATTGTTAAAAGTGTTTGTGTAAAACGCCACGACAAATTTTAAAATAAGTTGAATAATTATTACAAATAGTAGATAAAATTGAGGCCAATGAGGCGCAGGGGCATAAGCGTGAGACTCTAACTCAACGGTGGTGTGTTCGATTCTTACTCGGGGTAGTGAATTATTATTTATTAATATTTTCTTGTCTTCGCTCTGGTTCCTAACGCAAAAGCACGACGTTGAGTTCCGCCACTCAACAAGCAATGCCTCAAAAATGCCGCGGAAAATTAGAAACAAAGTTTCTAAACATTTGGTTCCCATTGCCTACTCTCATATATACGAGATACAGTGTGAAGCTAAATAAGAAATCAATTAACTTAATTATATCAATTATAATCATCGCGTCATATATGACAAGGCGTGTTTAAACTCAAAGCCAGCTTTGTGGAGAGATTTATTAGACAAACACTTCGTATGAGCTGGCAGTATATGCAATGGGTATATTCGGATATATATAGTACGTACTTGACATCATGATACAAAGATTATTATTATTAGGTAATAGTGTAAGTTTTTTGTTGAAAAGTTATTTTCCTTTGCTTATCTAATTTTAACTAAATATCTCTACCTTTGTTTGTTTAATGGTGAAATTTAAGCGCGTAATGTATATTTTACACGAACCATTTTACACTTTTGAGTTCTTTATAACTCCTAAACCAATCGGTTTATATGCATGAAATTTAGCACAATTGTTAAAATTATGATAAAATTTAAATTCTAAGTATCAGCTCAATAGTCCAAGAGAAGTTGGACACTACACTAACTTACGTAAAAAATGTCGATTGTTGTGAAAAACGACTTTATCGCCTAAACACAATTCTCATTTCAATGAAGTTGAAAAATCAACAATCGTGTTTATATTTGGCAACTGAACTATAATGTGATCTCGAGTCTAGGCTATAGATATATATATATATATATATATCTAGGCTATATATATACATATATATATATTTGAGTTACCATAGAAAACACACAAAGTGGGTGAAGAGATTTTTATGTCCTTAAAATATTCATTTACCTAAATAGCGAATTGATTATTTCATTCATCAACACAAATTTCATAGCCAAGTTTACTTTCTATTAAAAAAAAAACTATAAATTTTATAAAATATTTACAAAATATATCTGCACTTAAGGGTCGCGGATGCAAAGCACACTTAGAGTGTTTATTGTATTTAAAACATTTCGCTATAAAACAATTCAATGCCGCCACAATTGGGCAGAAAATGAGAAAAGGAAATGTCTTAATGGGAATGAAGTATCACACTACCTACCCACTACTCTAGTATAGGTTCCCAGGTTCCCTCTGTCTAAACAAAAATTGGAAACGAGGCCAAAAACTTATTAGATTATATTACAATATAGTTTATAATTATGGAAAGCGTGACCGACACGACATTAAGCTATTAGTAAAAGTGTAAATGAAAACTTGTATTACCATAATAATAAAAGTTTAAGGATTTTGGAACAGAAAACATTTTGTAAATTAACTGGTGACCTCACTCGATCGTGGTGTAGTCGAACCGTGTCGTTTTGTTATATTATAAGGTAATGTGGTAGTAAGGTATAAGGATAACATAGAATAAATTTTATTTAAAATGTATGGTAATTTTATCAATATTATTTTGATATTGACAAGAGACAATATAAACATAAATATTTTTTAAAAAAATGCGGCGATGATGGCTCTATATCTGTATATTAAATCTCTGATACATCGGTAAAGTATCTAATTTAGCAAATAATTTTACATTATTTCAATTTATTACGTGAATAACTCTTATTTTTTGTAATTTGTAAAAAAACAAGAAAATGGTTACTGTGAGCTATCACGCTTAACTTTACTCACTTACAGCGTACGCATCTCTCAAGTACTTCCGTTTTGTATTGTATTTAATGTAATATAACAATACTATAATGTGCTGCTACGATACTACTACGACTACACCTGTACAGTGACTTTACTATTTTTTATTTCTATTTTATAAGGAAAAGGGTTACTTTAAGTCGTGACCGCTATTCTGTTAAGTCATCGATACACCAATATAAAAGTTTTCTAGCTGGACAAAAAGCTTTAGCTTTAGCTTTAAGCTTTTTTCATCTAATAAAAAATGGGATATTATTAATTTCGAACAGGGGAATAGCAAACTATAGTTACTTTGAGATGGACTTGAAGACTCTTATGTTTTCTTTGACGACTCAAAAGTCAGAAGTTACAAGTAAAGCGCCGGACTCGGTTCGGGATACTTTAAGCGCATAGCTCAGTCCACGAAGAGCTTTGAGGAGAGCAGCACGTGACGCTGCTACCGGGATTGTACACGTGAATACGTAACTGTCAGTTGCGTTTATATTGAAAATATATATAATAATAGTGTAATAATATAATAAGTATAGTTTTAGTGAAGTATAGTGACCAAATACATTATAAAAAGGATTTATTTGTGAATTAACCACTTTTTTACTTTGTAAGTATTAATCATAATGTTTATGATTAAAATTCATCAGATCTTATTAATAAAGTTACAGTGTTTCAGATATCGTAACTTGTCAAACAAATACATTTAGAGAGTCTCACAAAACTTCGTACTTTTGATTATTAATTAATGGTTTAAACTCCAACCTCCACTCGTATAGAGCTTATTATTCGTTGTAAATAATAAACATATTCGGTTTATGTCGCGAAAATGTTATTTTATACGTAATATATAATATAAACATTTTTAATTACTTCGAAACAATGAAGCGCAGAATGAGCTAAATTTATGTTTAATATAATAGAAGTTGTAAGTTGAGAGGGTTAAGAGGTGAAAAGTAAACGTGTATATTGAAGTAACTTTTTCATTACAATTTCCAAATACAAGCTTAAACTAAGGCCGTTGTGGCACAGTGGCAAACCATACGACTGTGCGCAATAGAGTACGTATAGTCAAATTAATCTTAAGCCCATAATAGCAGCAATGTCCTCTCTTTATTTATCCTTATCTATATTTATATATTTCTATCTATTTATACTTCACTATTTATTTTACGGAAAAAATTAAGATATAAAGCTTTGTCTTAACAGACAGCTAGAAAAGCTTAAATATAATAACTACTGTAATATGATAATAACATAAGCTCGGCATATCGGCATAAGCTATACTTCATATTGTCAGTTCAAAATCCCCAAGTAAATAATAATTAAGGACAACTTACAAGCGTTTAACTACTTTACATTAGCGTGAGCGATTACACGATTGAAGTTGTAGCTAACTTTATGAACACTGAACGAGGTATAGTTAGAGAGCAAACCGATCGGGTAATTTAAATTTGATTAAATCAATTAAATCAGCTTCACGCTGTATCCTGCATACGGCAGGGTAGGCAGGAGGAACGTAGTGTTAAGACAATCCGCTCCCCACTTATCTCCGAATTTTTCGAGGCATTGCGTATTGAGTACTGGAAGTCAACGCCAGGCTTTTGCCTTGGTGCCAGAGCGGAGAATTGAAATTATTAATGAATAATTCATTCCCTCGACTTGGAATCGAATTCACAATCGTCGCGTTACAATCACACCTTTGTGCCCCTGCGCCACGACAACCTTAAATATTAATCAATTAAATTTAATATTTATATATTAATATACTCGTATTTGATTAGTAAGGTTGTACGTAAAACTCTGTTTCTAACAATATGTAGTAAATGGGAAACGGAGTGTCTTAGCTCTACCTACTTCTTCCTACTTCGTCCTTACAGAAAATGTGTGAACAAAGAAATCTTTAACTCACAATTACAAAGCTATCTAAATGAAGTTCCAAAGTAAATAAAGTTTGAAATTCTTCTACTCCACTTTCACTGAAACTGATCGTTTAAGCGTTTAACTTTTTGTTTTTTGCCAGATCGATACTGGATACTGTGAAATTAACTTTTGTGACTTTTGGCTTGTATTCGGAGTTTTTAGTCAAATTTTCTTTAGTTTTGTTTTAAATAATTATTTTCATTATGAAATCTAACTCCTATACTATAAACAAATATATATAAGTTTGATTTTTGAAACATATATTTCAGTGTTTTTGTCTTAACACTAGGCTCCCTCTGCCTTACCTGCTACAAACGAGATACAGCGTGAAACTGAATAAAAAATGAAGAGGTTAAATCAAATATGTACCCATTCTACTCTTGTTAAATGCCAACAAAAATGAAACTCCACTATTCATCTTTATATTTGTATACATATGTAGGCATGAAAAGAAATGCTTTCGAAACAAAATTCAATAATTTTGCATGTACTCATTTTAAAATATAAAAATGAGTAGCAAAACGCTGTGTTCTTTCTATTACTTATTTAACATAATATCAGTACAGCTTCCAGTAAGACGTACGAAGTGACGTCTCTCAAGTGTAGCCACACGGAACTAATTTCCTTTGATTTCAGCATATTAGAACATACAAAATCAATTTATATATATTGTGTCTTACATCTACATACATACGAGTATTAATTAAAGAAGTTTGCTTCAAAGGGAAATAAGGTAATATTACAAAGGCGTTTTTACAAAGTAATTAAAAGTTTTAGTGTAGAGATTATTCTAAAAAACTATTTGCCTTGCTTTTGAGTCCCTTTGCCTACGCTTCTAGAGCTCGTATTCCTAAATTATGGTAGTCTTCATACGACCTGGTTGCCAAAACAATACTCCTAAACTGGGACGTTCCAAAGTGTACATTGTTCTCAGGATGGCGAAGACTAAAATCTGGGCTAAATTTTATTTACATTAAATATTTTATTTATGAGGCCGTAGTGGTGCAGTGGTACAGTGTGTGATTGTGAATTAGATGATTTAAATTCGATTCCCTGTCGGGAAATTAAATAATTAGTATTTACATATTCTTGCTCTGGTATCAAGGCAAAGCGCGGCGTTGAGTTCCGCCACTCAACATACAATACCTCAAACATAACTTGTAAGTTTAATTAAAATTAATAAAATCTTTATTTAAATTAAGGATAAATATTCAAAGTAATTGTTCATATTCAGTATTCATTTTTCTTTTTTTAATTTCTTATTTCAGCAAACTACACATGTTCGTAATTACATATATAACATATATACATATACTTATATTTATGTATTAGTATACTATTAGTATAACTATTGTACTGAAAGGTAA
Source organism: Heliconius telesiphe telesiphe (assembly GCA_018249795.1). Taxonomy (NCBI): domain Eukaryota; kingdom Metazoa; phylum Arthropoda; class Insecta; order Lepidoptera; family Nymphalidae; genus Heliconius; species Heliconius telesiphe. The sequence continues at coordinate 3,715 of DWLH01002276.1, read as the reverse complement.
ACTAAAAACGATATAGTGACAAACCACTCCTTATAATTTTAGTTAACATCGCTATGTTAGTATTTTTAAAGTACAATCCCTTGAGGGATTTGAGTGCACATCGCCATTAGTCATATATTTGTTAAGTTAAAAGTAGAAACTTTTTTACTGTAACGCAATATTTAATCGAATAATTTTAATAACGCGCAGTACCACGGGACTTGTCACTTTTGACGTCGCGAAACTACTATAACGTTGATAAAGTTATTAAATTAACAAAGTAACTAATCTAAATTATATTACTTTTGATTATTTTTAATAATTGTACAGATTCTAAACGTATGGTTTTCCACCCAAATTAGACACAATGCGTGGTTGCTAGCGGAACTCAACGCCACGCCTTGACTTACCAGAACGGGGAAAGGAAACTTGGCATCGAAGACAAATTTATAATCTACATAAAAGTGGAAGTAGAGATCGCCATGGCGAAACAAGGCACAAAAGTGCGACTGTAATCGCGACAGGTTGTGGGTTCGATTTGCCCTCGAGGAAATGAAATACTTAATATGTTAGTTTCCTCACCCTCGTAGAGAGGCAAAGCGCATGCAAAGATTACTCACTCTCATTTTCGTATAGTTCTCTCTAGCCATCGTTATAATATACGTGAACAAAATATATTGTTCCACTTCTTATAAATTTTCATAATTGACTTGTGGTGGCTTTTGAAAGCAATTATTAGATCTGTTATTTCTACTCATTATTTTTGAATTTACTTATAATTTAAAATAACACTGAAAATAAAATAAAAACACACGACGGGCATTTTTAATGCTTTAAGAGTCACTGAATTTTCGAGTATTTTTTAGAGTTCCATATAATTATTAAATAAAATTGCATACAAAAAAATAATAGAAATACAACTTTATTGCGAGTGAATATAAACGGTTGTGGGGTTATAATATTTCCATTTCTATGCGGTGTTGAGTTCCGCCAAAAAAAATGTCGGAAAGTAGGGAGCAGAGTGTCTTAACATTACGTTCCCTCTGTTTACCCTGCATATAAGCGGGATACAGCGTGGAGCTGAAAAAAACAAGTATATTAATACAAAAACAAAAAAAGGCTTTATAAAATACGTAAATACGTGGCAAGTATTGTTGATATCAGTCTAAATAATGTTCTCCAGATAGATAAGATGGCGATAGATCTTTAACCAACATCTTTATCCAGGACTTAAAGATTGTGAATACAAACAATTTGTTTTGAAACCATCTTATTTGGATTAACCTATAATTAGATTATTCTATCAAGATTAAAGATTGATTAAAGTTGTGACGTTAGTAGTTAAGATTTGTTATTTTAGAGTGAATGTTAAGTTAAAATATATATATATATATATATATATATATATATATATATATTTTTTTTTTCTTAGCTTCACGCTGTATCGCACACAAAGCAGGATATGTCGACAGGCCGTTCCCAACTTACCACCGATTTTAGGAGACATTGTGTGTTGTAGCGGAACTCAACACCTCGTCACCACATCGAGGAAATGATAATATTAAATATTTCATTTCCTCAAGTGGGAATCGAATCAACAATATGTCACCTCAGAATAACCAAATTACTGGCCTCAGTTAGGATTTATTGTTTGATAATTACAGCGAGCAGAACCAGCGCGGGCGGCGAGCGAGGCGAGCGGCGGCGGGACTTGTGTTAGTGAACTATAGAGAAAACCAACTGCAATTACGTATAATTAACCACAGAGCTTGGTCTCTTTAATAATTGAAATTGAAAAATAATATATGATTGATATTAATCAAATATGACATATATTGCATGTTATTTACAGTTTCACGCTGTATCCCGCACACAGCAGGTTAGGCAGAGAAAAACTAGTGTTAAGACACTCCTTTCCCCATCTTCCGTCGAATTCTGGAGGCATTGCGTGTTTGGTGGCGGGACTCAACGCTGCTTTTTGCCTCGACACCAAAGCGAAGAAAAAATATAAATTCAAATAAATATTTAATTTTCTCGAGTGGGGATCGAACCCCCAATCAGTCACACACTTGTGCCCCTGCGCCACGACTGGCCTCTCACGACTACATATATACAGATGTTGTGACGAATTAAACGATGTGACACTAATCTTACTTGTCTTACAATACACGAATGCCTCCTTATTACGATGTGTTTTCTATTTCTATGAAATACACACTTAATGCAAAATATAGAAATATAAGTAACCGTATAGCTGTCAATATCAATAAAGAGAGATTAAATTAACATTAATATTTGCGTGCCAATAGAGAGGTCATAAGGTGAGGCGTCTATAGAGTATTGAAAAAATAGCATTTTCAAATTCAAGTGTTGCTATACGAAATTAGTGAAAGTATAAGTAGATACTGTCGGTTGTGGGTTCGATACCTACTGAGTAAAATGTAATAAATTAATACTTTTATTTCCATGTGTTTCCTTTGTGGTAAAGAGGCAAATCGCGGCGTTCTTAATTGAATAAAAATTTATTTAGTTTTATTAATTGTAGTTATCCTCTCCAAATCTAATTTTATATTATTTTTATGGTTTTGTTTCATAATAAACAGTTTATCATAATATAAGGCTGATAAAATATTTATTTGAATATATCTAAATAAATCTGAATAAATCTCGAGTACTTGTTTTTATTAGCGTTCCCATATAAAATGGAAACAGCTTAGCTAAAGTGGTTGTAAACCGAATGCAACTTCATATGCAAATCTATTCAAAAGTATTCAAATATAGAACGTTAATTTATTATTATTGGTGTCCTGCTCGATGCATCATATAAGAGAGAAAAGTTATTTGTATACTTATTGCGATAGATCGTGGGTTCGATTCCCACTAGAGGAAATTAAATATTTAATATTTACATTTCTTTCTTCAAATTATGTTAATGTAACATTATTGTTGTAAGTGAAGACAGTATTGAAGTTAATAAGTACTGAATATCTTATCTCTTGGTTTTTACCCGCACAACGTTCTATATGTGTTCCCCATACACAATTTAACTGGCATGTTCAGAACGACAGTCAAAGAACAGAACAGTAAAGAAAATAGAAGAAGTGAGCTTACTTGACGTAGCGTTTGATCAAGACCAAAGATATTGTATAACACACCGTCTCACTTTGCGTAGTACAATAACACAAATTTAAATAGCTGTATTACCTTGATTTTTTTGACGACTTACAAACTACTTGATAACATTTATAACTATTCTAAATACATTACATTTTATGATTTGCGGATCACTTTACTTTCCTCGCGATGTTTAATGCAAAAACAGCTTTACTATGGTGATGTTTTTGTCCAAATCTAAAATAGCTTCAACTAACTTGGTTTGAAGTGGAATTTTGGATTGAGAGGAAAAAAAAATTCTTTAAAAAAAATGCTTTACTTAAATTGATGTCTAATCTCCCTATTAAATTATAAAGAAAACGCCCAACTCCTGATATTCTCAAAAGAATTTTATTAAAAGACTAAAGCAACACAAAATCGAATTTGAAATTGTTTTTCTTAAGATCTCAGGGTAATGAGCCTTAATTCTTACTTTGTATAACGACCGCTAAAAACAAAATGATGTCGGCACTTGGGCCCGATGGTGATTGTTATTCGAGCTCACATTAGGAGAGTGTAAGGTCTACGAGGGACCGTAAATGTTATGGGTTCTGTAAAAATATTATTTATGAGTTTTACTAGC
>DWLH01002275.1:0-11082 GCA_018249795.1 Heliconius telesiphe telesiphe | reverse complement strand
TATATGTATCTAGATATATCTAGAAGTATTAATTAGTAACCAAAAAACATTTTTTATTACATTTAACAGTTTATCCTTTATAATATCCAGTTGTGCACAAGCAAAGATCACCATGGATAAGGCGACACTGTCCACCCCAAAATACATATATGCGCTCATGCAAATAGTAAGTAACTGGAAAGCGTAACCCAACTCGTACTGTGGCGAAAATTCGGGGCTCACTGGCATCCTGAAATAAAAAAGATGCTTAAAACGGCTAAATTAGCTTATTACGTAGTTTTGAAAATATATGAAAATTGGTTTGTATATTCTAGTAAACATATATAAAAAGTTATATAAAAATATGAAAAATCTAAAATTTATGAAAACGCATACTATCCATACCGCTTACCACATATCGAAAGGAAATTTGCGACTACCAGCGTCGTCAAACAACGGCTTCAGCGCCCACAACCCACAAGTTGTTTGAGAGCTTATCATGAATGCCAATAATAACCTCTTTATACGTTTTGCTTGCAATTTTAAAATCCTGGAATACCATATGTCATAAGTCGGACAGGAATAATTATGTAATGAATAGGACTACATTTTATAGCGACACCGGGAGTACGTCCCTGAAAAATTTGCAAGCACTACGTAGCTGTTTGAGAGGGTGCCGAGGGCGCTGGGCGTCCCCTGCGGGACTCGATCTTCGGCTTGCGGCCGTCCAACGCCTCAACCACTTGGCCACAATGTCTCAATATCTACGGTGAGCTGGTGATAGTGACAGTGCCTATCTGCCTACACATAAATTATCGGCAGGTACATATAATAAAACCTTTCATGTTCTTTTGATTCCGGAAAAAATATTTTGTCATTCATTCTTCTTAGTAAGTCTCTCAGCATATCTATATTTTTCTGTAGAACTGTAATTTTGAAACACAAGCAGGCTTGTGTAAATAGTAAATAAGAAGCTTGTGAAACCGCTTCTAAATCTCCCCAAACTAAAATAATGTAAATTATTTGAAAAAGTAAAAATAAATATTGTAAAGACATCATGAATAATCTATAACATTTAGATGCTATAGTTTCATTTTTTGCTGGTACCCAAACACCTAAATATTTCATAACAAATTTTGCTCTATTTAAATATAAGTTTTCTGATTTTAAAACTTTCATTTTTATTATCAAAATGAGCTAGCACTTGTTTGAACAGGCTTACTTTAATCATTAGAAAATGGTCGATAAAACTGTATTTATTGTTTTACAGTCACATAATTAGCACAATTTAAATAATACCCTAATTGATGGCTTTTATATGTTATTGGAAGATAATCTACTGTAACCCTTCTTAAGTGGTTGATTAGAGTTGTTTACGTAAACATAATTATGTATTTAAGTAGCCTTATTTTGTTAAAAATCAAGAAACGGTAAAAATAAATAAAATGAAAATATTAACGAACGTAACATGAAATGAAATATATTTTTATAACTAAGAGTTTGTAAAATAGAAAAAATATCTATATTATTTTTAACTATGCTACATTTCGATTATATTTACAATTTAATATGATAGAAATGAGAATATTCTTTTATCGCGGCGGTCATTTAAAAATGGTGTCATTACTTAGTCTCAATCTTAAAAAAAAATACCATATCCATTAGTACGGTATCCGAACTGCACCTGACGTGTAATGTGTCAGAATGACGTCAGTAAATGTCAAAATGAATGCAGAGTTTAGGGCCGATTTCAATAGATAAATATATTTTTAAAGTGTTTTTGTTAATTATGGTGCCTTAAAAGTAAATTTTGTTATCATGAGTGACGAAACAGCGGACTTCACATTGCCTCCAGCGCCCAGGGGTTTGTGTTTTGACCGCAATGACTTCGTGAAGGTAATTGTCTCTTTTTAATTATTTATCACATCGAAAATTATTATTTATTGCTTAATTATATGACATTCTTCTATTTAAAATTACAGACAAACTTTTCGGTGGACAATTTTTTGGCCGATCATCAAAATGTAGCGTCTCTGGAAACAATGCGGGATGATTTAGGAATATATTTAAAAGTCCTTAGATTAGCTATGATTGAACTAATAAACAAGGACTATGCCAATTTTGTGAACTTATGCGCTACACTTATTGGATTTGACAAGGCCATTGTAAACATTCAAGTGCCATTGGGTCAATTAAATGAGGAAGTTTCAGTAAGTTTTTAGATTTTTCTTTAGTTTTACCCTTTATCCCGTTTAGCAAAGTAAGCCGAGTGTAACCTAATGTCAATATACTTTGCTGCTTTCTGCCTGAATTCAAGAAGAATTTAAGACTACCTGAATGCAAAACTAAACCTTGCATTATTTCATACCAGAGCAGGAAATCAAAATATATATTATTAATCCTCTGTATGACAATGAAACCACAATCATTGCATATATAGTCAGACACTGTCCCATTGCACTTGTTCCAACTAATTTTAGAGATATATTAATAAATATAAGCATTTTTTAGGGTGTAAAACAGTGCTTAGAAGATGCTATGAAAGAATTATCTTTGTGGCTCAGCCAGCGTCATTCCCTTATAAAAAAGAAGAAAATATTAAAGTATTACAGCCAAACACTCAACTGCTTGACAACCCTAGAAAATATTTTAAATGATATTTCTGATAAGAGTAGGCAAGAGCAAATGGTTATTGCAGACAGGGCTGCAACACAATATAATCAGTTAAAATTTTCTATATCAAAGTGTGACAGTCTTGTTAAAGAAGAACAAAAGAAAAATTACAATGATATAGGTGGTAAACTAGTGCAAACACTTAATGAATTGCTATTTCAATTTTGGAATGATAACAATGAAGAATATCTCATAAAGGCATTAATAGCTTTAAACACATTAGATAGAGTAGCCGAAACTGAAATGCTAATAAGGAAACAGGCAGTGGCACCTCTCCTCCAGGATATTATTAATGAACCTGCCTTACAGCGAAGTAAAGATGGCCTAGAAGGTATATACAGCAATGTATTGTCCCTTTTAAATGATAAACTCAAATTGCTCTTAAGTGCAACTCAACATTCCAAATTGACATTTCTTGCAAAACAATATAGATTTTTGGTAAACTGTTTTTGGTGTGAAGTAGAAAACCGTTTAGAGGTCAACTTAGCTTCAATTTTTGCACCTGGAAATCCACAGTTATTTTATACAAGGTACAGCGAGAGTATGCAGTTTATTAAGAATTTAGAAAGTTACTGTTCTGGAGAGGAGACCATTAAAATGTTACATGCCACACTAGAATATAAGAGTTTTCTCAAAAGATGGAACTTGCCTGTATATTTCCAGATAAGATTTCAGGAAATTGCTGGTAAGTTATTTAATTAATTATTTAAGTAATTGTTTAATTGAATTTTTAACCTAGAAGTAAGTCATCAAATATAATGTAACAAACGTGAAGTTCTATCAATATCTTACTATGATGTAGAGCACTGGTTCCCAACCAGTGGTTTGCGGACCATAAGTGGTCCGCAGAAGCCTAAATGTGGTCCGCGAACGATTTTAATTTTTTGACTGGGGATGGTGAGGCAAAGTTTCTGTTTGATTAATTTTTATTATACCTACATGCATAGTGGTCCCTGCTACGAAGAATGATATAAAAGTGGTCCTTGATCAAGAAAAGGTTGGGAACCCCTGATGTAGAGAGTTTAAATTTATGTAAAAATCGCAAATTTTAAAGAGTCTATTCAAACTATGAAATGGTTATTCTCAGGTGGTTTTGAGGCTTCCCTCAAAAATAATCCTACAGTGCAAAATAATGATGGCTTTATTTTGTTGGAAACATTCAAATGTTGGAAAGCTCTTCAAGATTGTTGGTCAGATGGTATTTATATTGAAGCTTTGGCTCACAAGTTTTGGAAGTTGTCACTTCAGTTACTGTCCAGATATGCTACTTGGATCACAAGCATCAGTTCAAGGGTAACCCCATCTTTTAAGTGGGATAAAAGCATAAAAGTTGTTATAAAAGATTTTGTTCACTAATTTCTTATTTTTCAACAGACTTCTACATCAAAAATAGAATTGGCTGGTGTCAACAAAAATTTAATTGATAATAGTATAAATTTATATGTGGATAGTTCAATTCTAGTCCAACGATTGCCAAAACTTTTAGAACATATTGAAAGTAAGGTGCTTCATAATAAAAATAGAGGGATTTTAAAAGAGAGTTTAAAACCTACAGAAAATTTATTACAAGGAACAAAAATCAAAATATGTGAAAGTATAGTTAATGAATTGTTTGAATTTGTGAATGTACAACTAAAACAAGTTAGTGATATACCAAGGCTTTATAGAAAAACAAATCGTAGTATACCCTCTAAACCTTGTACTTACATAGAAGTGATTTCAAGGACTATTACAGAATTTAATGAGAATGCAGCTCAAAGACTAGATAATTCATTTTTGGTTGAAGTTTATGAGTCTTTATTCAATGTTATGACTGTTTCGTAAGTATCAAATATTGCATTATGTTAATGGTAATTCTCATTAATTAAAATAAAAATTATATCAGCTTCACACTATCCCGCACACAGCAGGGTAGGTAGAGAGATTCATGCGTTAAAACACTCCATTCCCCAAATTCCTCCTAATTGTGGAGGCATTGTGTGTTGAGTGGCAATGGAACTCAATGCCGCTCTTTGCCTAACTGGTATTGAGTCAAAATAATTAATATATAAATATTTTATTTTCTCGAGCGATGATTGAACCCACAACTAGTCAAATTTACTGTCACACTCTTATGCCCCACTTTGGCCTCCAACAATAATTAATACAAGTTAATTATAGGTACATTTTATTATGGAAACTTTTTTTTCAGATATTATAAGTATGTTGAAGATGTATTGGTGTCAGTACAGAAAACCGAGGAATCTTTGAGGAGATTAAAACAAATTCGCGACTTGTCTTCCCAGCAGAGTAGTGAGAGTACCGGAATCACTGACGGGGACAAAATCAGATTACAACTTAATGTAGATGTTGTTTCCTATGCTAGATTAGCACAGAGTCTATTGGTGAATGTTATTAATGTGCACAAGTTATCAGATTTATCTACTATGGTTACAAATGCTGTAAAAAATATAAATATTAAATGATATGCCAAGTTGTATAGCTTCACTTATATCTAATTTCCCTCCAAGGTAGAAATGAAAGGTGTATTTTTATAACATAAACATGTATTTGATCAGCAGAATAAAAATTGTATGATTTGAAAAAATAGAAACCATTCACTTATCACTTAAATTATTTAACAAGATAAAATCTTACTAATACTATTTGTGTGGAACAAAATATTTCAAAATTGAGTTTGATTTTGCTTTGTTCAAGTTTCGAGGGCTACTTCTGGTGACCTCTGAACTGGAGGGATTCTTCCACATGGCTTTGAGTTCCTGTTGCATCTCATTTGGAAGGGCTTTAAAGACTTCCTTGTCCACGTAACTTGGACACCCATCACAGATGCCAGCCTCTGCACTATCCTTCATAGTGTCAGAGGTGTCCGATAGAGTATCTTTTGCAGGACTGGCTCTTGGAGTAAGGGATCTATCTCTCGAACTCAATCTTAATTCAGATACTTTTTCTAACTCTTTTGAATTTAGTCTGAGTTCTCCTACTTTGAGCTTACTAGGTGATGCAACCTCTTCTTTAGACAAACACCTTCTTTTAGCTATCCAATTAACTTTTTTAGGTTTTTTAGGTGATGGCTCTACTTCACCATCAGAAAGATCTGTTGTTGTACTACTACTTGGAGAAGCAGCAGAATAGTCCATGGAAGAGGCCGATGTATCACAATCATTTTGTATGTTAAGAACTGACTGAACAGAAATATCATTCATTAAGTAGTTTACTATAGAACTTCTTCCTGTCATGCGCTCTTGAAACTTTGTGAATGCCAAACCTACTAAAGTTAAATGGAATGGTTTTGACAAATCAATTAGTTTGTTAAACAACCTCATTATTATACTCATGAGTTTTTGCTGCCCTGCTTCCGTAACCGTCAGTGTACCATTATTTATTGTAAAAATAGAAGGTGATACTTGACACTGCCTAGATTCTCTGTGGCTGCTCAATCTCTTCACATCTTTTTTCCTTAATGTAACCCTAAGTGAAACTGGAATGCGTCCATCTTCCTTAACTAGTATTAGCAGTCTCTGTAAAAGTGCTGTAAACTTTTCTTCAACTTCACTTTTTACACTGACTGTCTTAAAGCTATCTTCTAACCCTATGCTCTGGGGCCGACCTGTTTGCTTTACTGGAGTGTTATCTTCTCCTACACTTAAAGTTTTTAATCTAACAGCCATATCACCACTGAAATGTTTCTTTAAAACATCTACAGACACTTCTTGTAAGTTACTTACTGTAATTATATTCTGTGAAATTAATGCCTCTGTAGTCTTTGACCCAATACTTGGTATTGACCGAACACTTTGTAAAGTAGCCATAAAATCGGCACCATGCTCAGGATATATGGTTGTTTGATCATTGGGCTTGTTTAAAGGGCAGATAAGTTTAGCTAGTAGTTTATTGTGTGCCACTCCAGCACATGTTGTAAAACCTAATTCATCATATATTTTGTTCCTCATTTCACTAGCTATTTGTGATGCTATTTTTAATTTTTTATGACATCCACAATGACACTCCACATTTGGTTCACAATACACATTACCAGTAAGTGTGATGCTTGTACCTTTCATACTTTTAAACTTTTCTTGTACTAAATTTGTGACATCTATAAAGTTTTCATCCATACCTAACTTTTCAACTGGACATTTCCAAGTTTGAAGTAGAGCAAATATTTTGTTTGACGCCGCTCTGTAATCGTGTAAATCCTCTCCATTAACTAGTTTCAAGTTTGGACAAATTTTTAGCGCGTCGGAAATAAGCATGCACTTCCGCACGCCGTACTTTCTAGCTTCGTAATTACTGGTCACTACAATGTTTTTCTGTTGGATTCCAAGTGGAAGGGATCGCAGTTCAGGTTTCCGTACCATCTCTACCTGAGCGTAAAAACAGTCAACGTCTATGTGTATAATACTCTTGGAATGGTCGCTTGAGGCGTCTGTATATGTGGAGCTGCCCGAGTCCATGTTCCTGTGGATTATTTATATAGTTTCATCATAATTTACTTTGTTCTGACTTAGTCTTTACCTGTTGCGATACATTGTTAAATTGTGAGTCAGAACCTTACCTGTCGTCCATGTCTTGAACATAGATTTATAAAATAAGTTATTTTGTATATAAGTACGGAATATAAGTTCGTTATTTTAGTTTTTCTTTCATAAATTCCAAAATATTGATATTTTAGTTCAGACAATCACGACACATCAACAGAGGCAGAGTTGCCAGAGTAACTTAAATATCGGGGGGATACCATTTTAGCTAATAAATAATTACCATAATTTTCTAAATATCTGCCAATTATAAAGTACGGTACAGTACCGTTTTAGTGTCTTATTTGCAATTGGTTGAATATTTGCTTCCATATTATAAATGATGCAAAATCGTTTTTTTAGGATTAAATGTTCTTTTTATACATTGTTATATCTACTAATTAGTTACTAGTAGATATTGTGCTATTAACCGCAACTTCCCTATTATACTATTTATAATAATAATAATTTTGATTCAAAATATAATGAAAAGGCAAAAGTAAAACTAAATTATTTTTTTAAAAAAGCTATATTTTATCCTGTCCTTTGTTAAATATCTAATTACATTATTTTTAAGTTACGCTACACTTTTTTATCATTAGTATTTGAAAGTAATTTAATATTTTTTTATATTATGGTACGTATATTATCGTACATATTTTAATCGACTACGATTAAAAAATTACTTATAATGGCTAATATGCTTGTAAAAGTATCTTAACGTGTATTTTTTTTTTATTGTCAAACAGTTGTCAAAAGTCAAAACTATGTGTCATTTTTACTGTAAAGTGGGTGTTCATTACGGTACTAAATTCGATAAATAAACAATTTTATTACAAAGAAAGAGTTATGAACTCTTGAAATCTAGTCATGGAGGGTCTACCTTCCGGAGACATACAGGCCAAATATCAGAAATTAGCATCTGAGTATTCTAAGGTAGTATGTTTATTTTTAAATTATGTTGTCGTATCGGCAATTGCAGCAAATTTATTGTTTCCGTTTACAGTTGAGGGTTCACGTGAAAGTATTAAAGAAGGGTGTTTTAGACGAACAAGCAAAATCAAATGAATTGCGGGACTTGTTGAAAGAGAAAGAAAAAACTTTACGGAAAGGAGAATTAGAGATAGATTCTTTAACCTTCAGAAATCAGCAGTTGACGCGGCGCGTTTCCGTCCTTCAAGATGAACTTGATGCTTTGCAAGTAAGCTTAACAAAACTATGATATGCTTAATATTACCAGGTCTTCCATTACATTTTAAAGTCTTAATCTAATTAGATTTTTTTTCAACTAAAATAATGGCCTAATGCTTACAGACGAAAATAACAAAAAAATCGAAAAGTAAAACTGAAGATAAACAAGCAGCAGCCAGCAACACACCTTCATTAGATTCAGGTCTTTTGCAAGAGGAATTACAAAAGAAAATTATTGAAAATGCTCAGTATGCATCACAAGTAAGGAGTAACAAACACTAAATACAGTAATTCTGCCTCTAACACTCTCAATATATTGTTTCTGCATTATAGAGAAACACATTGTAGGATTCTCATATAATGCACTTGTATGATCCTGTATAAAACATTATGTACAAATTAATCATATTTAATTTTTATTATTGTAGTTTGATTCTAATGAAAAAAAACTTTATTATGAACAAAATATGTTTGGTATAGTCACACTAAGAATATTTTAAATAACAATTTATGCATATGTAACTGAAATACTTTAAATAAATTACATAATTCTAAAGACTGTTCCATTATAAATTTTACAGTACAGAAATATAATGTGGGTAGCCCCCTCATCATATGGGGGAAAACCTGTATAATAGCAAGTGAAATCACATAATATAAAAAGGTGTTATAAGAGGATTACTGTAACTTATATTTTTGACAATGTTGAATATAATTTAATACTTTAGCTAAAATTTTTAGCTTTCAGATAAAACATTTGAAGTGTCACAATTACAAGCATCCATAGAAGACTACAAAAAACATATAAGTGAAAGTGAAAGCAAATACAAATGTGAAATTGCAAAATTAAAAAATAAAAATCAAGAACTTCAATTTTCTTTAGAAGAAAATCAAAAATTAGGTGCACCCAAGCCGCACACCAGCAGTCAAGCTGCTAGCTGCAATGGAGATTTCTTTTCGGAAGCAGGCAGCCTGGTAATATTTTTATGTCACATTATAGTGGCTGACATATTTTAGAACATGGAGCCAAAATATTTTATTATAGGAATATTATTGTATTATTTTATTTATATTTTTGAATGAAACTGATTATTTTGTATGTTGTACTGTTTTTATTAATATGTTGAAATACTAATGACTTTCACAGTGGATAACTAACTATTGATATCTTATAATACACACTGTTTGTGATAGTTACAAAATATTGTTGTACATTGAGACACCATCTGAAATCCCCACTTAAGAGAATGATAAAATAATTTTCATTTCCCCAGTCCAGGACACAAACCATAGTGTTGTGTTTAGGTACTTTTGCCTTAGTTCTCACCCTGGAGTCCCAGATTTGATTTCCAGTATCAGCACCATCACCAATTTGCATATGTTGTTTGTGGTTGTATAAAACGGCAATTCTTCATAATGTATTATGTTTATAAGGTTATTTAAGAGTTTATATAATTAGACACAATTTTTTCATAATGATATTAGAATAGCGACTGCAACACAATAAGATTTAAATATTAACTCAGATATGGGCAGTAAAATAGCTTATATAGCAATAATTACTAGAAAATTATACAATAAGTATAGGCACACCTTTGTACAAAATTGCTTGATAATTTGGCCAATTTTGGGAAATGGAGGGTTTAACACTAAAGTCCCCCTGACTACTCTGTTTTAGCCGGGAAAGTGTGTGAAGCTGTTTTTTAATTTACAATAAAAGTTTTGAAATTAAAAATAAATAATTTTACTTTTTATACATTAACAATATACAGTAAATTAATATGATTTCTAATCATTCTTACATAATTTGCCATTTTATGTTGTTTACATATGACATGTTATTAATTTAATATGGCGAAATGATGCTTTTGATAAATACATTATTTTCTTATTTTTCAGGTGGGTAGTGAAGATGCTCTAAGTTCTGTAGACGATTTACATATAAACGAGCAACTTAGTACTAAGGCACACACTTTAGAAAAGGTTTTTTTTTTTTATAAAAAAATATTTATTTTTATTATAATAATTTTTGTTTATAGCTCTTTTGAAATAAATAAATAAATAGAACAAGACCGGCGGTTGTTGAGATGGTTCTTTCTATGGGGAATCAAGACAAATGCTTTGATTTTCATCACCATCACACAACACTTCCAATTTTATATAATGTTAACACGTAAATTTGATTTAAATTACTAATTTTGTTCAATCACTTTAGATAAGTGATAATAAATAGCTTTTACTATTAATGCATTCTGATAATAATAATGACAAAATATTGTAATACAATGGGACAGCTTCAGATTGTTAATGCGACAGTTGCGGGTTGCGCGACCATAGCAAGGATATGAATAAATAAAATAAATAAATAAATCACCTTCACACTGTATCCCGCACACAGCAGGGTAGGCTGCCTACAACCTAGTTTTAAGACACTCCGTTCCCCACTTTCCGCAGAATTCTGGGAGCATTGCTTGTTGAGTGGCAGAACTCAACGCTGCGCTCTGCCTCGACACCAGAACGAAGAAATGGAAATATAAATTTTAAATATTTTTTTTATTTCCTCGAGGGGGGATCGAACACTTGTGGGTTAGATCTCCGCGCCACAACTGGCTGGAGGAAATGAAAATATTATATATTTAATTTTCAGTGGGAATGGAACCCCCAATGTCGCGTTTAAAGTAACATGATTGCGCCCCGCGCCACGTCTGGCCCAAACAAAGTA
>DWLH01002274.1:0-11083 GCA_018249795.1 Heliconius telesiphe telesiphe | reverse complement strand
GTTTCCATGTTTCCTCTGCCTACTCCACATTGTGCAGGAAATAGTGTGAAGCTAAAGAAGGTAATGAAATTTCTTCTGCAGCTTCACACTGAAAAAAATTAGGGTCTCTTCTTCGCTTTCTGCCCAAATTCGAAACATTGTTTGTTGTGTGGAATCTTGTTGAGGAAGCCTACCAGAACAGAGAAATTAAAATTATTCATTCCTCTAGAATCGAACCCACCATTTGTCCATTTTGTATCACTGGTCTCAATATTTTCTTGTGACGATAGAAAATTGACTATAAATTTGTTTCAGACTTTTATGTTTAATTATGTGTGTCAATTTTATGCCGTTAAGGATAGACCTAATAGGGAGCGTTTTTACGCACCACTGAACAGGATAACTAGGGGAGGAAGGTTTTATAAAATAAAATATACCTTCTAACTATATTTTTACTTTATTTTTAATTTGTCCAGTGGCAAAACATATACTTATTACTATATATAATACTATATAATCTATATCGTCTGCTCATTTCACGACAAAATCCAATTCCAAACTTTTTATTGAAATTTAACAAAAGTGTACGTATATATATTTGTATTTCCAAATCTTATAATAGCTTTCTTTACATTTTCACGTCGTATGGAGCATAAAGCAGGGTAGGCAGAGGTAACCTTGTGTTAAGACACTCCGTTCCCCACTTTTCGTTAAAATTTTGAGGCATTGTGTGTTAAGTGGCGGAAGTATATAATATCTTTAACGCCAAACTTTGTATATAATATCTTTTGAATAGATTTTTTTTTAAACTAACATTCGCATTCAGGTCGATGTCTGAAGGTGACAATTCAGTTTTCTCCGAAGGAACTACTCCATTAGAGCAAAACACTGCGCCCGATGATAAACTAGATCAGGAAAACGCTAGCGGCAACGAGTCCGAGGAAGTCGACGATATAGAACTTATATTCACTACGGATGAGTCAAAGGATATGAGCAATTTGCAGGTGACTACTATTTTATAGATTTTCTTTTTATGAATTTTCTTTTTATAGATAGGTAGGTGGTCTTGGATTTATGTATTGCAAATGAAAAACGCTAGCGAAAAACATGTTAACTTAAGTATTATTATTTATATGCGCATTTTTACACTATAATAACGTATACTTTTCATATTAGAATATTCGATGACTAAAACACAAATATTTCAATAATGTCTTATTTCCATTTTAAAGCTTTACTTTAAAACGTTTTCTTTGATTAAGTTTCTATTATCACTCAAAATCACGATAAAGGGTTGATAAAATTATAGAGAGCAATTTACAAACACAGTATAATAGATTTTGTTCAAGTCTGATTGCGTGTGAACGTCACATCAGTATCGTATTCGAGTAGCCATGTATCGCTCCAATTTGTTATAGCAGTAAATTTTCAGCTTGGAATGCCAGTATTGTTTCAACAATTCTGGATTTTTTGTTAAATCGTACGAAAATGAAGTGATTGTTTTGTTGTTGTGGATAGATCTACGATTGTATTTCATTCATATTTTTTAAAATAGTATTTTTTTCGTTGTGGAAAGTAAAAACTTTTTAGTTAAAAATTAATATCTTTGAAAACAATTACAGGAGGATCTCGTGTCAATACGAGAAACCGACCATTGGACGCCACCTTCCGGATCGACCACTCACTCGACGCCCGTTTTGATTAAATTCCACACATTAGACCCTGATTTCCAGCCGGGTAGTAAAACAAACAGCGGCAGAAAAGAAAACCAAGAAAATAATCCACGCATAAATGAACCATCACTGAGAATGAAAAGAGTGTCTCTTCCTAATGATAAAGAAATAAAACACGTCGGTTTTAATGAAAAAGGCACTCTAGAATTGCCTGGAAGAGGAATTCTAAAGAGTTATGATAACAAATCTGATAATATGTTATACAGAAAAAGTCCGAATGCAAGTACAAGAAGATTGGACAGCTCCGACAGCTTGACTTGCGATTATAACAGAGGCCTGAGCTATGACAATACTAAATCTTCGAGCTATGAACTTGGCTCTAGTTTTGATGTGCTCCACAGAGAGGAAAGTGTAGACAGCTTCCATAGGACGAGGATGGGTCACAGGTTCTCGGTGTTCGCGGAAACTGATATATCGAAGTGTGGCATCTCTGAAGATGATCTTGCAAGTAATTTGAATGTCAGGAGGAACACATGCCCTAATCCGTTTCAGTACAGGTAATGAATAATTATCCAATAAATACTTAATTAATTGACTTTAAGTTTGTTTATCCAGTAATTCCAGTAAGCCAAGGACAAAGTGTATTGATCCTACGTTAACTCTGCATATTTCGCATATGCTGGATAAAGAGTAATTCTATGTAAATTTTAAATCTCCAGACCCCCACTAACTCGCCCTGGAATCCGATCTGGGTACAAATCAACGGGTCGCCCTCGTCCCGTTTTGTATCAGGGCTTCGCCCCCCGACGTGAGAACTCCGCGCAGACTGACGTCTCCGCTTTACCACCGAGATGGACGTCTGATGGATATTTGGCGTATAAGGTATTTAAATGTATATAATTATGCTACTAGCATGATATTTTAATGATTTATTGAAAATCTGTTTTGAAACATTTAATATCATTTATATTTTGTTCTACTTTTTCTATCTGTACTTGATGATATCATCTTCATCATCATTTCAGATTTAATTTTTCGTCATAAAATTTAAAAATAAAACTTTAGAAATTAAAGTTCAAAAAATAGTATTAAACGTTAGGTTTTAAATAGGCTTGTCAAATAACAACATTTATTAACCACATAACCTGATAACAACCCTCTACAGCTATTATTATAAAAAAAATTTATTTTTATGTTTTACTATTTATTATATTTTATTCTTTCTTATTTGTTATAAATAAATATATAAAGCTTATTCGAAATGGTGTCCGTTAGCTCCAGTACAGTCCTTTAAATATTGAGGCCTGCTTTAACCGTATGAATTGTTATAGTGACTCAAAATTATCATTTTGTTTAAAACAAGCCTTATTCCATATCTGCAATTATGAACGCTTTAGCATAAACAATCGTAGAAAACCCTAACTTACTAGCGTCCGGAGTGTGGTCTGCAGTGTTAAGAAAAAATCACATACAATAACGCTATTAAAATAATAAAGATTACAATTTAATCTCCTATTTTTAAGAAAATTAATGTAACTATTCTAAAAAAGTATAAAACTAATCTAAACTAATGAAATTTGTAAATTTCCAAAGACGAGCGCCCCTCCGCCGTCAGTAGCCCCGACGCTCCCGCAGCGCGGCGCGCCCGCCCGGCGCCAGTCGGCCGCGCCGCGCCGCCCCGACGACGCGCGCCGCGTGCTGCTCAGCGATATTGGTATTTACACGACTCACTTTATGGACTATGATGTCGATGTTCCCGTAACGCGTGACGACGCCTGACGATGTCTGACGAGTGTTAGGCCCGTATTTATAAACTACTCTCAAGTCTGAGATCGATCTTGAGATACCATTTTCATTTATAGATATATCTATAAATATAATTTATTAGTTAGTTAAATTTATAGGTATTTTTCTAGTTTTACTCTCTATTCTAGTTGGGTAGGCAAAATGGGAACCTGGTGTATCGAAACCTAGTTGACCATGCACAGGCCGATCTTCGATGCATAACGTGTTGAGTGGTGGGACTGAACGCCGTGCTTTGTCTTGTTACCAGAGTGACGATATGAAAATAAATATTAATGAACTCTACCAACTTTGAATCAAAGGGATGTAAGGGGGGCTATCAACCATCTCAGGCCCCTAACTGTCAACCTCACCTGCACGTGGTACATTCTGCTAGACTACGAACGAGGCTCTGGCGACCGAAACTATGGCGGTATAACCATACAAATGCTAAAATCTAAAATTCCAATCCTGATGTCGGGCAGCAGCGCCATTAGCGAAAAGATTTTAGCCCCTGCGGTCACCAACCCGCATGCCAAGCGTGGTGACTATTCCCCTTTTTTGAGCGACGCGAATTTTCCCCTTTAATGAGCGACGACCACAAAACAAGGCCCCCAGTTCCCGGTATTTGCACTATTCCTGGCCACGGTACCGGCCATGGTAACGGTGCAAAGGGGGGTGCTAAGAATCCTCGGGTTACGTCAGGGTACCACAAACGACGACTGCATGTAGCAACTTTTAACGGACGCTCTTTGAGGCTGAACAAACACCTGGCAGAACTTGAAGTAGAGCTAAGTCATATCAACTGGCATAAAGTGGGTATATCGGAAATCCGAAGACAGGGGGAGGAGACGATGACACTAGACAGCGGCCACTTATTTTATTTCAGAGAAGGACACCAACCATCCCAAGGTGGCGTCGGATTTATGATCCACAAATCACTCAAGAGCAACATCGTAGAGGTTGGTAGTGTGTCGGCAAGGGTGGCGTACCTTGTCATAAGAATAACCGATAGGTATAAGCTAAAGGTTATACAAGTGTATGCCCTACGTCCACACATCCTGACGACGAAGTCGATACCACGTACGAAGACATAGCGAAAGCTATGTCTTGTACCAACACCTACTACACGGTCGTTATGTGTGATTTCAATGCCAAAGTGGGAGTACAAGAATATAGCGAATCAAGGGTAGGAGCATTCGGCTATGGGTGTAGGAACCATAGGGGACAAATGCTGGTAAACTTCCTGGAGTCCGAGGGGCTATTCCTGATGAATTCTTTCTTCCAGAAAAAGCCTCAAAGAAAGTGGACCTGGCAGAGCCCCGATGGCTTCACTAAAAATGAGATTGACTTCATTATGTCCAACAAGCGCCAAATCTTCAGGGATGTTTCTGTGATCAACAGGGTTAACACCGGAGCTGATCACCGTCTCGTAAGAGGCACTCTGAACATAAAGGTCAAAATAGAAAGGGCGAGGCTGATGAAGTCGACTGTTAGACCATCTCTGCCCCAAGTTGAGGCTGGCTGTGATGATTTCCAGCTTGAGCTACAGAACCGATTCGCCATGTTGGAAACCACACAGGATATAGACGACGCCACTAGCAGTCTATTGCGTGTCATCCGTGTAGTGGGCCAAAAATATTTTCGACCAACGGGAAATCGATGAAAGTCAAAGCTTACAAGCGAGACTCTGGAAGAGATGAGGAAACGACGCGAACTCACAGGCCTTACACCAACGGAGATACTTAACAGGAAAGTAAAAAAACTGATAAGGCGTGACTTAAGACGTTCAAATACCCAGGATGTTGAGGATGCTATTGCACGCAACAGGGGCTCGAAAGTCTTAGCGAAGTCACATACCACCTGTTGTCATCTGACAAAACTAAGAACCGCAGAAGGAATTGCCGTCACCTAGAGTCAGCAGTTCTCGCCGAGGTCGAAAATTTTTATGCGGATTTGTACTCCTCGAAATTACCACCCTTAGAGGACCGCAGCGTGGATGACCCGCGAGCCAGACTTATCCGCCACCTATTAGACGAGCTTCCTGAGATGTAATGTATGGTAAAATTATTTTTCAAAGAGGGTGATAAAGCTTTGTTAAAGAACTACCGCTCCATATCACTCTTAAGCGATGTATATAAGTTGTTTTCGAGGGTTATCACGAACCGTCTCGCTCAGAAATTCAATGACTTTCAACCAGTTGAGCAGGCCGGGTTTCGAAAAGGCTTTTAGTACCGTAGATCACATACACACACTTAGGCAAATTATTCAAAAGACCGAGGTATACAATCAACCTCTATGCCTAGCGTACGTGGACTACGAGAAGGCCTTCGATACAATCGAGACCTGGGCTGTTCTGGAATCTATGCAGAGATGCCTTATTGACTGTCGGTACGTCGATGTGATAAAGTGTATGTACAAAGCCGCAACCATGAACGTCCAAGTACAAACCACAGCACAAGACCAATCCAATTGCATCGCAGGGTAAGACAGGGAGATATTATTTCTCCGAAACTGTTTACAGCTGCCTTGGAGGACATCTTTAAGACGCTAGATTGGAACAGACGGGGCATAAATATAAATGGCCAGTACTTATCACATTTACGATTTGCCGACGACATAGTCATCATGGCGGAAACTGCATGATTTGGAGGAGATGCTTAATGGTCTGGGCGATTCTTCTAGACGGGATAAATCTCGGGATAAATTTTGACAAAACGAAAGTTATGTTTAATAGTCATGTGCTTCTGAGACCCGTGGTCGTAAGTGGCGCTACACTTGAGGTTGTGCAAGAATACGTATACCTTGGCCAAACCATCCAACTTGGCCGGCACAACTTCAAGAAGGAAGTGCAAAGAAGAATACGCCTTGGCTGGGCGGCATTTGGTAAGCTTCGTCACATTTTTGAATCGTCTGTCCCACAGTGCCTAAAGACAAAAGTCTTCAATCAGTGCGTCCTACCTGTCATGACCTACGGAGCTGAAACGTGGACACTCACCGTAGGGCTGGTCCACCAGTTCAAGGTCGCTCAGCGTGCGATGGAACGCGCAATGCTCAGAGTTTCTCTGGCAGATAGAATCCGCAATGAAGCGATTCGCCAGAGAACCAAAGTCACTGACGTTGCACGGAGAATCAGCACGCTGAAGTGAAACTGGGCCGGCCATGTGTCCAGCCGTACCGACGGTCGATGGAGCCAATGCGTGCTAGACTGGAGACCGCGCTTAGGCAAGCGTAGTGTAGGACGCCCTGCAGCACGATGGACAGACGATTTAAAGAAGGTGGCTGGAAACGGATGGATGCGAGAAGCCCAAGACCGGGATGGTTGGCGCTCGATGAGGGAGGCCTACGTTCAGCAGTGGACGGCGATAGGCTGATTAAAAAAAACTTTGAATCGGACCCACATGCATCAATATAATACAACAATAATATTTTATTTCCAGGTTTTACATCGATGGTACCAGAACTGTCAAGATCTGCTGAACCACTTTGGACTCAACGTCGACAACCATCCACTTCCCAGGACCCTTCGCAGTCACCGTCTCGGTAAATTTCTTTCTATACCTAATAGGCAAATCGGGCTTTTAACTATTATAGTCCCCGAATACGAATTTTATATAATTATAAACTTTTGTTTCAGCCACCGTTACCGCTCGCCGTGTCTTAGCGTCGACAGAAGCAGTGATTGGACTACACAAACTAATATGCATACAGTTAAAAGTAAATTACTTCTATACTAGCAATCCGACCGCGGCTTCGCCCGCTTGAACCACATAATTATTAATTTTCTAATCTGTATTACTTCCGTTTTCTAATAATAATATAATTTTAAAAACAATATCTTAACCTATTATAGAGGATATTCGTGGGGCAGATGCACAAATGTGCGATTGTAAACGCGACAGGTCGAACAGGTCGAACCCACCCAGGGTTCGATCCCCATTCGAGGAAATGGCATTTTTAATATGTTAATTTCTTCGCTCTAGTGTCGAGGCAAATTTATTACTGTTGGTATTTTTCAAATATTGGACTTGCTTTTCTTTTCTAGTTTTTTATTTTTTTTATTTTTCAGTATCTGACTGTAAACGCTGCATCGATTTTTCAGTATCTGGTTGTGGATTCTATTCACATTCGGGGCAATACATTATTTTCGAGCTATTTTTGCTTCCTCGCTTTGGTAACAATACAAAATACGAGGTTCAATTCCGCCACTCAACACGGAATATCTCGAAAGTTAGTTAGGAATGTTGGGGGACGGAGTGTCTTATAGTTTCCCTATGCTTACTCTGCTAAAATTAAGATTCGGCGTGAGTTAAAAAATATATAAAAAATAGGTGTATATTATGGTATATTTTTTATTTCAGATGCACAATGGCGTGGATCATTGCCTGACGTGCGCAACGACGATACAGACGAACTGTTACGGGACACGGAAGTGTACTTACGTCGATCCATAGACAATCTGAGGTCTACTTCGTTGGATGGTTAGTGTTTAATTGAAATGTTCTTTTTTTCTCCTTTATTTTTAGGGTTCCGTATCTTTTAAGGAAAAGGGGAATCCTTATAAGACCGCTTTGTTTTCCGTTTGTCAGTCTCCCTGTCAAGAGCCTTTATCTCAGAAACCCTTAGAGATATCGTTTATATCGCAAAAGACGCCTATTTCGACACTATAAAGAAAATCTAAATTAATAGGGTACTTCCGGCTGATGTAGAATTATGAAAATTGACAGCTAGCATCTACAAGTAGTAATAGTTTAGGAAAAAATATAAAAACTATTTATTTGTGGATAAATGCTTAAAAAATAATAACCTTAAAGGTGGACAAATTTGGTATTAAGGGCGCTAGTTTAAGTGAAGTTTCAGATGAAAGAGCTAAGCTTGAATTTCAGAAAAAGGTGGACGAGCCTGACTCGCGCTTGTTCTTTTGTTCTTGTTGAAACGCGACAGCGCGAAGCTCGTCAAACAAAATCGAACAATCTGACAACAGACCACCTATACATCATAAATATTATTTACGTTTTAAAACTAATATTTATGGGTATTATATAAATAATGCTTAAATTCGACCGTTTCAGTGGACTGCCCCACTTCGCAAACAGGTCAGCCGTACATACCGGCGGAGGCGCGTCATCTGCGGCTCGGACACGCGGTTAAGATTATAACGCCACAAGGAAGACTGGCTATTGGACGTGTCAGGTAAAATGTATCTACAGTACGTACGACGAGTCGTGGCCGCCCTGAAGTTATGCTTACTAAACTTTGTCGCAACGTGTTGACCATTCAAATTGTACTATCTGATGAATAGTAAGAAGTATACTTGAGACCAGTCGTGGCGCAGAGGCTCGAGCGTGCGATTGTAAGCGCGACAGGTTGTAGGGAAGAGAAATATTTAATATTTCATTTCCTTGCTCTGGTTATGCAATTCGTCCAGAATTCGGGGAAAAGTGGGGGAGTAACACTAGGCTCCCTCTATCTACCCTGCTGGATGTACATGAGTACATGCGGGATACAGCGTGACGCTGTAAAAAAAGAAATAATCAATTAGTACAATAGCACATTGGTGCGATTAATTTAATTATTATTTCCTCAGATACGTCGGCCTTGCCGGTGGTACAGCGGCAAATTCAACTACAGTAGTGGGTGCGGAGTTCCCCCTCGCACAATACCCGGGGCTTCCCCGCAACGACGGCACATACAACACCAGGAGGTACTTCTTAACACCTCCACAGTTCACTGCTCTGTTTGTACCCTTCTCTAAAGTTGTAATGGCGTGGGCTAATTAGATTGTTGGATTTGACTCAAAGGACCAAAATTGGCCTTTTAAAGTTTAACATAATAGCCAAATATTATGGTAGACCTCAAGACCCAAGTCTTCCCCAGTAGTCAGTACATACGATATCGTGAGATACTTAATACGACTGTTTACTGCTATTTGATTGGATACTTCTTTTTCCAGAATTCCATTTTTTTCCAATTCAGGAGTCGACTCTTTGGATGTAAAATTATTTTTATAATATGATTCAAAAGACATTAATTCTAAATTTAATATTTTATTATTTTTTTCCGGAATTCTAAAAAAAGGATTGAAATCGAATTTGAAAAGATCCATCTTTTACCGGAATTCCGAAATTCCGGAAAAAACTGGATTTTACGTTGCGGGAGCCTTCTTCTTGGATTTGAATAATTTTTATTGTATGGCTCGACGGGTTAAAATAGATCGTTTGAGCCTAAATTTGATGTTTTTGTGGTGTTCCCCTTATACATATATGAAGGGTGGCCTAATTAACATGCTGTAACTTCTAAATGTTCTCAAAGTTTCTGGAATTGACGTTTTAAATGTTTTCTTCATAATATGTATATAATCTGTAAACAATTGTTTCAATATTTAAAAATGGCGCTAAATGAAAATGTTGAAATTTATTTTTGATAGCAATAATCCGTAATGTTCGTTTCGTAATGTTTGTACTAAAATTTTTGTATATAAAATATATATATACATACTTTATAACTATGTAGTGGACTTTCTGATAAATATTTTAGTAAATATGAATAAAATATGCTTTTTGCAGAAACGGACTTAAAATGCGTTTATTAACATTTTGAATATTAGTAGATGAAATTTGAACTTTATATTTAGAATCTTAAAGTTGAAAATAACTTGACTGTTCAACGTTATATAGGCTAATTATATACATAGTATGTGTGTAATGTACGCCTTTTACTTCTAAATTAAAGATTTGCTAGCTTAATATTGAAAAAAAAAAAAACAAATCTAACATCTTCTTTTTCTCTTTCCTTCATATTCGCTTAAATATAAAGGTTATAAGAGATAGATAAAAACAACTATTGTCGATTTTTAATATCCAAATAATATGTGTCTACTCGTTAGTATGTAATTTATATTTATAACAATTTTCAAATGCTCACTTTTCTAAATTATGGTGCTCTTTTCATTTTACGGTTCATATTTTGGAGTTTTTTCGAACATTTTCTTGTCTATCTCAAAATTTTTTTTTACATTTATATTGATATCTAGAAAAAAATGACTTTCTACGTAATATTTATTGGTTGTTCGTGAAATGTCATATCATTTAGTTAGCTGAGTAGTGCAAAGTGTATTTTCGGATGTTGTATTTATTAACATGCATTAATCGTTAGGATTATCGTTTAAAATATATGTATGCTATCGATTTTATACGGCGTTACGATTACAAATTAAATTCTTATAATCAAAGTAAATGTTCAAAGTGTTGTATTTTTAACATTTTATGGTAAAGATGGTAAATTAAAAATGTTTAACTTGAGACTTAATGTTTGGGCAAGGATGATATCGATTTGGAATCGTAAAACACGAGAGTTCTGCACAAATCGATTTATGTATAGAGTTTTAAAACCCACATAAATCGATTCTTATATTTAGCAAATTGAAAGAACAAAGTCGGCCGAAGGAATTGTATTGGAAGTAGAATATAGAAATTCGGAATTGTATGTAAATTACTAAATGTATTTATTTGTGTGTAAGTTTCTTAATAGAGGGTTTAGTGTTATCTGTGGAGGGCAGAGGTAAAAGATAGTACTGGGTATGTAAAATTAAAAAATATGCATTTTACAAATCATCAAAAAGCAGGGTAGGCAGAGGGAACATAGTGTTC
>DWLH01002273.1:0-11085 GCA_018249795.1 Heliconius telesiphe telesiphe | reverse complement strand
CGGATCTGAAGCGTTAAAAGAGAACAGAAAGATGGAAAGTCGTATGGAAAGTTGCCAAAACCTTCAACTTGGAATTGGCAACAAAATAGTTTGTTATACAATTCATCTACTTAACAATGAATTTTAATAAACAAGTTTCGCGAAATTTGTTCCTTTTACCCGACTACGTCAAAGCAAAAAGGAGGGTTATGATTTTGATGTGTATGTTTTCGAGTATAGATGTTCATCTGTCCCTCATAACTTCTAAACTAGTTATCATAATTAGACAAATGAGGTGTCGTTAGAAGCCTCTTGATCGTAAGCTGGTTATACGCTACATGACGTCACGTTTAATTGACTACAGAGCCCACTAGGGGACTTAAAGTAAAGAACTAAAAAAATAAGTTTCTTTACTATGTCGTGAGTATCAAATGAAAGAGCTTTCTTAGCTCATTTCAAATATGTAAATATTATTAGCTGTTGGTCACGGCTTGGCTTGCAATCTCTTGATAATTGCAAGAATTTATAAAATCACTTCTAAACTAGTTAAATACAATGTGAAACAATAAAACCTTAACTGCTATATTATTAGGTCTGCTCTGCATAATAAATATACCTAGCACGAATTCATATAACTCCAAAATAAGTTAAATAAAAAGAAATTTTAAAAATTTAAACCCGGCTACTAAGACACGCTCTAAAAAGTACGAAACAACGAAATAGTCTCCGTTAAAATTTTAAGTACAAACTATAAAAAATTTACCGACTATTAAATAACTACTATTAAATAAACACTATTATATTGTAACGTATTTTATACGTCATATTTTTATACATTTTTCATTATGACTATTTTTTTATACGACTATCTTAAGTTTCTTAGAAGGTTATCTAAGTAGCTTGGATCAAGACACGCGCCAGTTCTGTGTTCACTCGGAATAATATTTAAGCTCTAAATTTGACTTGGCTATTTTTTACCTAGGGATTCTATATGTATATATATATATATATATATATATATATATATATATATATATAGAATCCCTAGGTAAAAAATAGGACTAAAGTACGTGTGGTACGGTAGAGTTACGTCGCCAACACTCTTGGGCGGACTTGACCGGATCATTACCACCCCCGGCATTTAAGACCGGCGTTAAGTAGTGGCTTTATGCCACTACGTTTCGCATCAGGTAATGCCGGGCTCCGGCGCCCAACACACCTTAAAGATCGGCAACGCACCTGTAACTGCTCTGGTGTTGCACGGGTTCGTGGGCGGCGGTAATCACTTACCATCAGGTGACCGGAACGCTCGTTTGCCTTGGTCTTCTCCATAAATATATATATATATATATATATATATATATATTTCCCCTAAGCGGAAAGCGAACCCATAGCTATCGCGCTTACAGTCAATGCCAACGACTCAACATTTAAAAATAATTAACTTTATACCACTACATTATACATAAGTATGTAAACATATTAAGATCACAAAAAAATTTGGTAAGGAACTACTGAATAAACTTTATTTCGAATGAGACGTACCCTACAACGACTTAATTACAAAACATTAGGTCTCATAACGGTTATAGTAACTACAGTTAATAGCAACATTATGTACAGTGCACACTATAGTAAGGCCAACGAGTCGTGGCCGCTGGTGGAGATTTTTTGCCTTTTATTTTTTTTCCGAGTGAACAAAAAGCAAGAACTTCAAACCTTATTTAAAGGCGGCCACGACTCTTCCATCGTACTGTACATTGCGGTCGTTATGCTAAAACATAAGCTGTTAAGTCTACCACAGTTTAATGCTTCAAGCGGAAACTATATATAAAATATATTTTACTTTTTTAGCACTACATTTGGAAGGAAATGAAGAACCATCTATCCATTCAAAGCCATTGCGTTTTGTATGACGGAACTGAATGGGTCCGTTTGCCACAGATCAGTAATTATTAAGATACAAGACTAGTTACAATACATGACTGGATATTGAACCCATACCATGTTATCTACAGGGAGATACAATAATTTCGTTACAAGGGTATTTTATTATTTTAAATTAAGCATTTTCATAATATAAGACTAAGATTTTTAAAATCTTTTTCCTGTGTAAGAGCTCTTCTTGCTAAATCACAAGGTTACGCTACTCAAGGAACTCGTCAAGGAACTGATTTCGTAAAAATAAATAGAAAGAACTCAAAATATTTTTCTTTTTCTTACTTTCAAACATTATTTTATATCATCATAATATGCAATAGATTAAGAACTTTATTGCACTGTTTTCACCTTCTCAAATTTAAAAGTATTATATTTTTAGCGCGTAGAAGTTGGTGGAACGCAACGCCGCGCTTATACTAACCAAACAAAAGCAACCATTTCGTCGAGCGAGACCGAATCCACAACTATCGTTCTCTCAGACACATCTTAACTGCGTCACAATGACATAAATCCATTTACTAAATTTATTTTGTTTCTTTAAATTGAAAATCTAATAATTAATACCCGAAGCGTAGCGACATCAATATTCACCACCGACAATTTTTCCAACTTACATTAACGAAATTGACGTCGCATTGCGATGCATTTTTAATATTATTGAAGATATTTTAATACTCTAATGGTTTCCCATAAAATGTTATAACAGAAAGAGTATATTTTTTAAAAAACCGAAAGTTTTAGGATAATTCGCTTATAACACCTGCTACATGTGGAAGAACTTGTCTTTTAAATATTATATTTTATTTATATAATTTATTTATTTTTTACTTTTTGCCGCTTTTGTGAGACGTTTCGTTGTTGAGTGGCGGAAATTTTATTTAAAAGCGAGGAAATAAAAATGACCCATTCCAGCAAGTAACGAACGAACGCTTAACTACCGCTCTTATATTGCGACGCAGTTGTATTGCGCTACGACGACCTGCACGAACGCAATGTAATTAAAAAGACAAATATAAATATCACAAATAACCCAGAATATACCCATTACAAACAAATTGTAGTAAAAGTTAATTCAGAATGTAGTAAAAAGAACAATAAAAGGGATATTCGATTTCAAAAGTAATCATCCAAATGTTTATGTATCACGCGTTCACGCAATAACCCTCTATCAAGGTAGATATATTTACGTACTTATTTTATATTTGAGTAGCTTATATGAGAGCATATTGTCATGTCAGTATACCTAAATTTACATATTTTTCTATATTAACCTTTAAATATGAACGTTAAAATTTTGTAACATATTGATGGACACAAGGTCTCATGGACCGCTATTATTTTGGTAATTTTAGTTTTAATATCCATAAGAGACAATAAATTAAAATAATATATTTGTATAGATGTTATAATTATTTATTTTATTGTATATCTAAGAAAATAACAAAATTCGTCGAAATTTTTATGTATATATAAAATTTAAAATTGAATTGAGTGAATATTTTTATGTTTTAGTTTCATGCGTTGACTTGCGGGATAGGATAATTGAAAAAAAAGGCTGGTTTTTTTTTAGTATCACACTGTATCCTGCACATAGCAGAGTGGATAGCATTTAGATACTTCCGTAGCCCACTTTCCCCTGGCTTCAAACGTGACTATTACTATTTGTATATATACACTCAAATGTCACGAAAATTGGGCGGCAAATGGGGAACAAAATGTCTTAACACTATTTCTTCTGACTATCATTTTTTATGCGGAATATAACACGGAAAAACTTACTTATTTTTTATGAATCTACTAAGCTCGCAACAAAAAATATCTATAATATTCTTTTTTTGCCTCAAAAAGCATAAGATGATGTAAAACATCAATTTTATGTCAAATCACGACCAATTCTTAACAATAATCCACTAAACGTGCAAAGTCGAGGAGAGAATGACGTACGATACAATCAAGTTTTTATCTCGCGAGATAAAAAGGTGTTACCCTAAATGG
The DNA here is from genome assembly GCA_018249795.1 of Heliconius telesiphe telesiphe. Taxonomy (NCBI): domain Eukaryota; kingdom Metazoa; phylum Arthropoda; class Insecta; order Lepidoptera; family Nymphalidae; genus Heliconius; species Heliconius telesiphe. The sequence continues at coordinate 7,170 of DWLH01002273.1, read as the reverse complement.
TGGGGGAGCAAGATTTATGTTTGCTAAAGGAATTTGTTTTATATTATGAAAGCTGAAGCGCTTTGCGTAATTGTGATATGCTTGGTATAGAAATATACGAACAAGCGCGGAACATTTTGGTGATTGTTTTGTGAGGAAATGTTGGTTTGTGTTTGAATTTAAATTTTCTCAATTATAAAAATAATAGCAGCTTCACGCTTTCCCCCGCATACACAGGATAGACAGAGGGAACCTAATATTGAGATAGTCTAACTTTCGAGACATCGCGTGCTTATTGGCGGATATCAATACTAGACTTTATCTACCACAACGAAGAATTAAAAAGTAATATAATCAGTCCTTAAATAAAGATCGAACCCACAACCGTCGCGTTTACAGACAAAAGCTGTAATAGTGTGCCACGACGGTATTAAGTGAGTTTATATATAGTAAGTAAGTTACGTCTTTCTCTAATAAAGATAAATGTATATGCTTATAAAAATATTCAGTTAAACAATTTAAAAGTAATAAGTTCTTTGATTTTCACGATTATTACACATTTTAAATGAAACTATTTTGTATTATTATACATTTTTGGAAATCCGACGTTTCGAACACTTTGCAGTAGTCCGTGGTCACGGGTAGACTGAGGTGGCATTCGTCTGTCAGTTGACATAATTATTATATCAAACTACCGCCAACGATTTCTTAATTGCCTCGCGTACTGCCTTGATCTTATGAGTGGGTCCCAGGTGGTAGAAAGTTTTCAGCCATCCTCTCTACCCATTGAAATTAGGATGTTTTTGTATTTCAATAGCCTCGCGGATCATTCTAGGAATGTATCTGTTTTCCTTAGCGAGGTTTTGGGGTTAAATACACGCGATTAATCTGGTTAAAATAGTTTCATTTAAAATTTAAAAGTAAGTATGGTTTTAAAAGTGTCTTTCAATATTTCATTTTAAATATTAATATAATTGACTTTTCACTTTTACTATTTGGTCTTTTTTTACTTTACTTATTACTTTTAACTTTTACTTTTTACTTTTATATATATAAACTTTTGTATAAATATGTAATAGCAATGTAATTTTATGCACCGGCTACCCACCATTTATCAACGCCTTATTTCAGAGGCTCATAAAATAGCTGAATTTCAATTCAATTTGTAAGGTATACGCACATTAACATTTACTAGCGTTCCCATATCCACTAACTTAACTATACTATACTAACTAACTATATATATGAAAATTATTAGATGATAACTTTTATTCCCAACATTTTATTTATAGATCCCTAATAAAAATGCAATAATGTAACCCAAGGTGTGAAGAAATTGATCTTAACAATTCTATCATCGCGTGCGCTGCGAAAACTATTGATGATAGAACAAAACAATGTTCTACAGTATTATAGAACGCATCAATATCTATAAAAAAGTCCGCAATACCATATGTCCAACTACTGTAGTTATGCCAATATAACCATTTTTTTATATTATTTAACTTAACAAAAGTGCCGACAATAATCAAACCATATTATTCATACCTCTGCATTAATCCTTATCCCATTAAATAATTTTATTAAAGATAATTTCAATACCTGTAAAATACTTTTTAAATTAATAAAATCGGACATTCCATTCAAAAGATATAACGAATTTAAAAATATCAATCTAAAGAAAATCATGTAATAAAAAAAAATGCGGAGTGTGTGCCGTGTGGCCTCGCGCACCGTAGCGAGTAACTCTGCGGGGGTGAGGGGGAGGTGCATGGATATCACTAAAATTATGAAGACAAACGATTAGATTTTTTGTTTCTTTATTTGAATTGAATAGGCCCCGAAACTACGGGAGGGGATTCGTAAAAATCTTTTACAATTAGACGATTAACGTGTAAAAAATGTTTAAAAAAACCTTATATCGCGTACGCTGTGGAAATTATTAAGAATAGAGCAAAGTGATGTACTACAATTTTATAGAAGACATCAATATCTACAAAAAAGTTTACGATACCATGTGTAACTGTTAGAGTTATGGCACAATAACTAATTTTCAAAGTTCGTATTATCGTAGTGCAGATAGAATAAAAAGAGTCGAGGCCCGGGGGCACAGGGGTGTGAGTGAAACGCGACGGTTGTAGGTTCGATTCCCACTCAAGGAGATGAATTATTATTTCTTAATATTTTCATTTCTTCGCTCTGGCACCAAGGCAAAAGCCCGGCGTTGAGTATTGCCACTTAACACGCAATGCCTCGAAAAATTCGGCGGAAAGTGGGGAACGGAGTGTCTTATGTTCCCTCTGCCTACTCGCTGTGTACGAGATACAGTGTGTAGCTAAAAAAAATAAAAGGAGTGTGTAATATTCCTTCCTCTATAGATATACTGTTTTGTATTCTGTCATAATGCTTTAAACTTTGCATACAAAGGTATTCCGTAGTTTATCTATATTTTTCAATTATTATTACCAGTACAGTATAGATACTAATGTGGTATCTATATATTTATATATATTTAATATTTTTTCACGCTTTAGTGTTTTTCAGGTGGAAAACATAGACAATTTTTTAATTTGAGAAAATATTTTATTAACTAAAAAAAAAAGATGAGTTTTTATAATTCTAATAGAATTAAATAACTTTCTAAAATGTTCTTATCTTAAATGCGCTGTAATAACTAATAGAAGCTATATTTTAACCCGGAATTTTTGCGGAATTTATATGGGAAAAATTACATTTGCAGTGTGCGCGCAGTTACAGTTTACATAGACAAATATGAAATAACTAAACATTTTTCTATTAAATATGACAATTCTTGCAAGCAAGATCAATTCAATTCGTAAATGACTTAAATCTATAATGTGCACAACAGTATGAATAACCAAACTAAAAAATAATCAATTTTTAGGGTTCTGTACCTCAAAAGGAAAAAAAACGGAACCTTATCACTTGGATTAGGATCACTTTGTTGTCCGTCTGGCCGTCTTTAATTGTCATTATAAATGCATAACGCAGACTATAAACAGCTGTATCGACTCATATTTCATTTATCCCTTACTCTTAGCATATAAATAATTATATTAGTTACTTTGGCCATTTAATTTAGATAAAAACTGTCCTTTACTGTTTTTATTTTAATAAGTACTTTAGAAGCTGTAACACAGATTTAAAATAACTAAAAATCTTTGCTGCGATATGGCTCGACGCCCACCACCCGTCGATTGCTTATAAAAGTGCATCCGCCACGGCCACCTAGCACCTTTCCCCCGGGCGTAGGAGGAGGGCCTGGTTATGCTACCTAAGACTGGGAAGAGCCCACGAGGCCCTGAGGGTTACTGACCCATATCAGCGCGGTGGCGAAGTTATTCCTTTCACTTCTCCAGCAAGCAGTTTGGCGAGCAGGCACTCAACCAGTTTGCAGGTGGCCAGAGCGGGCCACTACGCTACAGCAGCGACTAACCGAAAGGAGATTGCAATAGTTTCTCGACGTACCACTCGCTTTCGGCCGTTTGTGTTATCCGGGGCTACTTTATAAAGTGATCAGAGCCGGCACCATAACGTCGCGCATGTCCTTACCGACTACCTACCCAATAGGACATTTTGCGTGAGAGTGGAGAGCGTAGCTGCTACTCGATCGCTGCCGGCATTCCCCAGGGCAGCATTTTGTCACCTGCCAACGCAGCCGGCCACGATATTGGCGCTCTACGCCAACAACATTGCCCTCTCGAAGTGTCTAAATCCCTACCAAACAACCAAGACACTCTAGCGAGGCCTTGACCTGATGTCGAAGTGGCTGTACAGGGTTGCCCTTAACGTCGCCAAGACGCAGCCGATTACATCCTTCGCTGAGCCTGCAGGGCCAGCATTTCCCCTGGAGCAGCAGAGCGACTACCTGAAAGTTGTTATTGACAGAAGACTTTCGTTGACAAGACAAGTCAAGAAAGCCACGAGGACCGCAATGTTCCTGCTGCGACCACTCTTCAGATCCCACCTACCCCTAAGAACGAAGCAATAGCTCTACAAGGCGTGAGTCAGGCCTTATCTTACCTACGCCAGTACCAATCAACAAGGAATCCTGCAGGTGGTCCAGAACTTCACTTTCCAGCGAGTGACCCAGGCACTATACTACGTGAGGAACACCACGCTTCACCGCAACCTAAAAATAGAAAGAGTCCAACTCGGGTCCAATGCGTTACTACGTGTACATCAGAGTCAGACGTCGTCTTCCGAGTGACTTTCTCCTTCCTCTAATCCGACTACTGAGCAGTCACCTCGGTCGCTGGTCACTTAAGCTGGGCCTCCCTGACTGAGGGTCTCAACTGGCTGAGCTGACCGTTCAGGTGGCATTTGATCATCATTCCAATCCCACCAAAAATCCTTCTCCACGTATCTGCTCTAGAGCAGGTACACAGTCCTAGGGCCAAAGCCAAAGGGACCCTAACGACGCACCCATAATGATGGGTGCCGCTTGAGACCACAGCCCAAAGGCCAACGCCCTGATGCCGTTCCCCAGTGCCAGAAGAAAGGAGCTGGAAGAGAGAATGCTTCAATGCTAGCTCTATAGTAAAGTAGGTTTAGAAGCAATTGCACGTATTTTGGGGCTCTCTAAATAATTATTATGTATTATTTCAACGCAACATAGGTATATGATTTTATATTTCGTTAAAGTATTTTTAAATAAAAGAATATTAGGTAAACTACCTATGTAACTAACTATGTTGTTTATGATTTTTACCATTTAAGTATTCTGTTGTTTGTGTCGTTTGCTTAAGGAACGTAATTCAGTATATTAAGTAAATAGTTCAGTAGTTTAAGCGGGCGAAGCCGCGAGTGGGTCGCTAGTCTAATATAAAAACGGAAATTGACCACATAAATGGATAAGAGTATAGCACACCTTAAAATGTGGGAGCTGAAGTTGAGCGTGAAATTAAAACGTCATGAACATTAAACAAGTTTTCGCATTTAGGCTGGAAACTTGGAGATTTTACTCCGATAATTGATTTATTTGACCTTTACATATTTGTTTATAGTTCTTATAATCTTTTTTTAGATTCAGGTTAGGCAGAGGAAACCTAGGAATCTAGTGTTAAGACACTCTCTTAATAATAAAACACTTCCATTTCCCATTTTCCACTTGGAGGAATGAAATATTTCATATTTTTATTTTTTCGCTCTGGTATCGAAGCAAAGTTGTCAAAACGTTCAGTTCCATTAATTAACACGCAATATCTCCAGATTTCCCCATGAAGTGGAGAACAGAAGTCTCCCAAAATCGAATGGAAGCGTCTACTAGGTTCCCAGTTTCCCTCTGCCTACCCTGTTATGTGCGGGATAAAGTGGGAAGCTAAATAAGTAAAAACACAATGTGACGTTTAAATTGAACCTACAACCATCTCGTGTTGTATAGCTAATGTTATGTCTTTAACTACTTTAACAATAATTTTGGAATTTCCGCGAAATAAGATACCTGGCACTATATAAATTTAAAATCTAATCAGGCAAGTTTATTTGAATTGCAGAAAATCTTTTTGCGACCTATTTTATGTATCGATCCAAACCGTTGGCTTTCTTCGGGACGCTAATGGTCAAATTAGTTATGTTTGCCTCTTTGCCAAGAAGTTGCTTTGAAGAAATATTTCTTAACCCACCGAGAACTTTATATTTAGCGTGGTGTGCTAATGGTTGGTGAGTGAATATATTTTATAAATGGCTTATTAAATTTGTATAATAGACCTAGCTGGTCTTAGGCTAATGTAGTTTTTAAATGTTTTTCAGTTTATAATTTAGTTATATATTTAACGTATTTGAATAATATATACTTTTTATTTTAGACCCGAATACGACGAATACTTGATGAATAAAATATATTTTTTTTTTTGGACACATAAAAATTTGAACGTGAAGTGACTCAAATCCGTGCCGCTTGGCAACTGGATATGTCCTTATGAAGCCATGTCGAAATAATTATATGCTTGTTTTTATATATATATATATATATATATATATATATATATATATATATATATATATATATATATGCAGTTCGTTGCCCATTGAGACAGTTCCGTTCCCCACTTTCAGCCAAAGCATCTTGAGGCATCACCTGTTAATTGGTGATACTCAACGCCCACCAAATATTTATATTTATCTATATAAGAAACGTATATAAGAACAACAAACAACAAAACAAATTATTTCAAGTAAAACAATTGTATATGGTTATACTAAAAAAAATAAGACAACTCTATTTAAAACGACATCACCACAACTAAGTATTTGGCCACAATAGGCCGTTACTCGAAAAGGAAGCGCTGGCAACCTTTTACTTACATATCCGTTTGGCATCGTTTCATTTGTTAGGATTTATTTTGCTTTTATTTCCTTTTTGGTTTTTTTATATATTTAGATATGTTGCTTTCGAATATATGTATAATATTATATTGATAAATGCACTGTACACATTGTAAACACGACGGTTGTAGCTTCGAGTCCTATTCAGTGGAATCAATTATTTTTGTTTCCTCGCTCTGGAAGTACCCTTTGGATACGGAACTTCAAAAATAACTCATTCCTCTAAAGTCTAAACCAAAATCGTATCATACACCCATCAATTTTAACAATTTTATTTCTGTATCGCCTTTATTAATTTATCATGTTAATTTGTTAAACTTACTGCCAAATATTTTGCCTGAAACATATTATTATTGCGCCTAACTTTTCAAAGTTACAATGTTGTGTTCTTTTTGCTTGTGTTTTTTTAACCATTGTTTTTATTTTATCACAAGAAGCTTGGAAATAGCACAATGTGTGACTGTAAATACCACAGTGCGCGGCGTTTATAATTTGACAGTGTGTGAGGAACGGATATTATAATGAAAAACTTTATGAAATCATGAAAAACTATTGTTATAAAAATATGTAACGTGTAATTATTGTTTTAAATAAGAAAATTTTGGTAAATATAGAAAAATGATAGTTTTTTAAACATTTTTAAAGTGTTATTCCACACTTAGAAAAATACTTATTTAGAAAACGTATAAACGTTTTGAACGTAGCAGGACTGTAAATGTTCTTTTTGCTTGTGTTTTTTTAACCATTGTTTTTATTTTATCACAAGAAGCTTGGAAATAGCACAATGTGTGACTGTAAATACCACAGTGCGCGGCGTTTATAATTTGACAGTGTGTGAGGAAC
>DWLH01002272.1:0-11087 GCA_018249795.1 Heliconius telesiphe telesiphe | reverse complement strand
ATCAAAATTTCAGCTTTGTTAAAATGACGTAGGTCTGGGGGCCCTGTGATCTTGGGCTACTACAACTCTTACGGAACGGAGTAATTAATAGGCAGAGGATTTTCCGAAAAGCGAAGTTTCGATTTTTATAGCCCACACAATTTTATAATTTATCTTTGATAATATTTAAAATATTATATTAAGTATTTAAATAAAATTTCTTATTAAAAGTATAATATTTAACATTATTCAATATATGTATGTAATGTGAAGGTGAACTACATAGTTAGCTATACAAAAAATAATATCGCTCATTTGGTGCAGCAATTACGTGTTTGTACTTTTTGGAAAATGGCAGGAGACGTAATCTAAGTTTTTAAATAGTCTTTCTACATACATTCATGTATTTAACTTGCTTTTTTTAAATGTAATTACGTCATTGTTGCACCATAGAAGCGACATGTTAAGTTTTAATATACTTAAGTACCTATGTGTTATTTTACGAACTTGAAAGGTTATAAAATAAAACTTTATAAATGATATTCAAGTTGAATTAGTAGGTGTTTAATTTTTCTTCGTCTGTATCCTCATTCTGTATTTCGCAGTTTAAATTTATAATCAATGTGTTAGCAGGGTAGGCAGAGGGAACCCAGTGTTAAGACACTCCGTTCTATATATATTCCACCATTTTCAAGTCATTGACAATAAAAAGGCGCTGAGTATCTCCTACCAGCAGCAGCGCTGTTTTTTTGTCTTGTTACCAGAGCGAGGAAATTAAATGTTTCCTGAGACGGAATCGAACCCAGATTAAAAAATAGTAACCTAAATTACCTAAAAGATTTCTTTATCTATTTGTTGGTTGCTAGTAAAAAGCTTGACACTTTTTATATTATTACTTACATAGATCAACAATACAGTCATTGTTTGAAAGAATGATCTAGTATTATTTTGCATTATTTTTAAATCACGTTTAATATTTATTTAGTGGATATTAAGAACTAAACCATTATGGATTCCATACCTTCAGGTAAATGTCTTTACAAAAATATAATTAAATAGTTAACATTTGGGGGTCCAAGATGGAACAACTTTGGGGGTCCAAGATGGAACAACTTTGGGGGTCCAAGATGGAACAACTTTGGGGGTCCCCTGCCAGCCCTCATGAGGGCTGTAACGTTCCATCCGCCACGTGTACCTCGAGAGAGCGCACTGATAGGGCGGGCGTCCGTTGGAGACCGCCACCCACCACGCCATGTCCGGAACGGCGGGAGATGGAGGACGGAGCTACAAATAACTACGTGGAATGTAAGAGGAGGGATGAAAGAAAAGATGAATGAATTATTAGATGTGATGGATGATAGAGATTTGGATGTCGTTTGTGTGACAGAGACCAAGCGAAAGGGCAATGACACGACCGATTTGCCAGGCAGTCGGGTCGCTTTCTGGGCCAGCGTACCAGAGAGCGAGAGGGGCTGTCAAGGTGTAGACGTGTTATTGTCCTCTCGATTGGTTAGTGCAGCGGTTGAATACAAGGCGATCAACTAGAGACTGCTTTGGGTTCGCTTCAAGCTGAGGTTAACAAAAGAATTCTTGTTAGTGGTGTATGCGCCAGTCCTCAGCTCCGAAGCGAACTCGAGGAGTTTTGGGAGAGTGTCAGGGATGTTCTAGGTAGCGTTAGAGAGAATGAAAAATTAATAAAATGTGGCGATTTGAACGGATGGGTCGGAACTGCGCGAAGCGGTTGCAAAGGAGTGTTAGGTCAGTATGGTGACAAGAGAATAAATGAGGCTGGAAAGCTTATATTGGAAATTTGCAAGGAAAGGAATTTTCAAAACCACAAACAAATCCACATGTATACATGGGGCGAACGGAAGGGAAAAGTATGACTGATTTATTCCTAGTGGATCAGCGTATTCAAAGCCAAGTCATGGGCACATAAGTGTTTAGGGGTTCTGATCTGGGAACAGACCACTATCTAGTCGTTGCTAGAATAGGGGGTCTTTTCGCAGGTTGGCGCAGCTACACGAGGTGTCCAGAGTTGGTCGTATTACCGCATAAGAAGCTGAAAGCTTCAAGACCCACCGACCAGAAAGGAATATCAAGAAAGAGTTTCCAAAAAGCTAGACAGCAGTGAATCTGGAAATGGGAATATTGAAGTATGCTGTCAGAACCTTAGGAATTGTATGAAGGAAGCAGCGATAGGGGTATGTGGTAAAGGAAAAAAAGGCTTTAGCAAAAAGCGTAACGAATGGTGGGATGATGAAGTGCAAGATGCTGTAGAAAGAAAGAAGAAGGCATGGCGGGATTATAAAGCCTCTGGTATGGATAAAAGTATGAGAGAGACGAAAAAGAAAGAGTATAAGTTGCAAAAGCACCAGACGAAAGTACTGATAAAGATGAAGCGTGAAAAAGCAGAGAATGAAAGAGATGAAAGATCGAACAACTTCAGGAAAAACACGAAGCTTTTCTGACGAGAAGTTTGTGTCTCCCGAGGTGGCTGGCCAAGCTGTAGAATGAAAGGGGTGCTTTCGAAGGACGGTGAAATTCTAACAGAACAACCACACGTTTTGCAGCGATGGGCGGAATTTTACAAGGAGATGTATGAATGTGATGACGCCTCAGCCTTAAGTAACAGCGAAACGCTGAGTCTTGATGTAGCTGATGGCGAAATCAGTGTCAAAGAAGTTGAGAGTGCAATACGAAGTCTGAAATGTGGTAAGTCAGCGGGAAAATCGACATAATTTTTAATTGAGAGTACATAAAAATAGATTTGTTCAAATCATTTAACAATTTAATATTTTCTATTAATAATATATCAGCATTATACAAAAATATGCATACAAAAATTACGCGATATTTACAAAACAATCTCTGCCTAGCCTGCGTGACACGGTCAGAGAGTAGCCCTAACCACGCGTCTCACAGGCTAAGTTATTTTGAAATTGCTTGGCAAATTGTCTATTAGTTTATTAAAATTATTTCAATACATAATCATTCTACGTGTCACATTGTCAGAGAGTAGTCCTGACCAAATGTTTCACGAATTACGATTATATATACAGCAAAACAAAACAAAAAATACAAGTAAAACTCATCATTATTTTTACAGAGTTACATACCCACTTCTAAAATATAATAAATCAATAAAACTCACTTTTTCTTATGAACTCCTCCAATTTATTTCGTCGTCAGTGGTATGCCGTTTCGGGAATAATTATCCAATAATATGTGTACCGCTTTTGTATATTATTTATTTATTAACTACCCTCCTTTTTTGTACAAAACCGACTTTTTTGTACAAAACTCGTCGATTTTATACCATTATTTATTTATTAACAACCATCTTTTTTTACAAAACGTAATATTAGGTAGTAAAGTTTATGCTAAAGAAGCGAGCTTTTAGCGAGAAGAATGCAAGAGAGATCTGAAAGGCTGTTGTGGGAGGCCCAAGGAGAGGACCTGGAAGAGGGTGTATGGATCAGATCTTTTCCCTCCGCATGATCACGGAAAAATTTTTGGCCGTCAACCAAAAAGTTTTCTGTGGTTTTGTGGACTTGGAAAAGGCGTTTGACAGAGTTGTACGAGCGAAATTATGGGAGATACTACCCTGGTACAATGTGAGCGGACCCTTGCTGCAGGCTGTAAAGTCTATTTACAGAGATCACTCAGCCTGCGTGCGAGTAGGAGCTGGCATGTTGCCCTGGTTTGACATCCGATCGGGTGTTAAACAAAGTTGCGCCATTTCAGCTTGGTTGTTCAATTTGTATTTGGATAGCTGTCTCCAAGGAGTGAAAGTCCAAAGTGACATGGGAGTGAAAGTAGGTGACCTGAATGTGAATCGGTTGCTGTACGCAGATGATGCAGTGCTTATTGCATCATCAGAATGCGAGTTGCAGGCATTGGTCACCACTCTGAAAGAGGGGTGTGAAAATAATGGTCTAAGCCTCAATGTGAATAAGACAAAGGTTCTGATTTTTGGAAGAGATGAAGAAAGGACGGAATGCGAGACTCAGAGATAGTTCACTCGCGGCGGAGCCTGCGGTCGATCATGCGCTCGAAGAGCTTCATGGTATGACTCATAAGCTTAATGCCCCTATTACTACCACAATCGTGAACACTGCCCCTTCCCTTGTATATAGGGGTAAAGTAGCTGAGCCGCCACTGATGTGGCATCTTTCCAGTGTTCAAGATATGGGTGAAAAGGACAGTAAGCATGAGCACACCAAGAGAACCCAACGATTTCCACGCTTCAATCGGAATTTCGTCAGGTCCCACCGCTTTTCCGTACGTCAAGAGTTATTGGGGCAATAACGAGTTTTACGAGTCACCTCCTGCACCTTGTCATTCCACCACCATTCCTCCCTGTCAATGACACGTCCTCCCCTAGAAAGGCCAAGAACTCGCTTGCCCGCCGCAATGATTGCCGACTGAGCTCGATCCCAAGCATTCTGAGCAGTCTCGGTGTTAGTCGAAAGATTATGATTTTTCACCTCTGCCAGGAAGTCGGTCTTCATCGGGCCATTCAGCAACCACCACTTGATCCGAGGCCTACGTTTCTCGGTTACTTTCTTCTTCGGAGTGACGTTAAAGTCCATGACAAGAAGACGATGTTGGGCCGTGAGGCTTTCGCCTGGAATGACCTTGCAGTTAGTTACCCTGCCCGTATGACACCGTCTGGCCAATAAGTAGTCTATTTGAGTTGAGTGGGACCCGTTCTTATACGTGATAAGGTGCTGAGGATTCTTTTGGAAGAACGTATTCACGACGGCCAGATCAGACGCAATACAGGTTCTCAGAATATTTTCTCCCTCTGTATTGCGAAGACCGTGCAAAACCCCCGTGAACACGTTCATACGGCTCAGCAGCCTTACCGACGTGACCGTTCAAGTCCCCCCCAACTAAGACCACTTCGGTAGACGGCACAGCAAGTAGCACCTCTTCATACTGCTCCCAGAATATCTCCTTGTTGGACGCACTACTACCGGCCTGGGGAGCATATACACTGATTAAGTTTGTGGTAACGCCCTCAATCAGTACCTTTACTCGCATCAAGCGGTCGCAGCGACGGTCAACTTCAAGGAGCCCATTCTGAAGCTCTTCAGAAAGTACTACCGCCACACCGTTTCTACCCGAAGGTGACCCAGTGTATATAAGCCGGTAACCATGTCCGATGTTACGGGACTTATTGCCCTTCCAGCGAGTTTCCTGGAGGAAAGCACACGGGACCTGACGTCTCATGAGTACATCTGCGAGTTCCCTGCATCGTCCGGTTAGACAGTCAAAATTCCACGTTGCAAAGCGGAGTTTGCGTCTGGGTACTTGGTACGTCTTTAGCCGTGCCCGTACTTGACACGGTAGCCCTTGCCCACTTATCGCAGGTGTAGGGCGATGTGCCTGCGCGTCGTTTAGCGGCGACGCCCTAGCCGTACCCAGTTTCACATTCGAACTTTTCATTGTAGCGGCGGATGGCGGTTTTTAAATGGAGCGACTGCCATCTGACCTCCAAAACCCCTTTGTGTGGAGAAACCGGGGAGAGAGGAATAGGATAGAAAAGGGGGAAGGAAGGGTAGGAGGAGAGGGTAGGAAAAAGGAGGGGGTTAAAAGAAAGGGACACCACTTTTATGGACTGGACGGAGGTTATAACAAGTGGTGGCTCGAGGATCCGGGGTCGCGTACCCGTATGCCCAAGAACAAATATCGGACAGATATTAGTCAGGGCACCCTCTGAATCATTTATATTAGCATTTATAATTATAATTAGAAAATGTAATTCCAAGCTCGTTAAAATAAAAGATTGAACTTGAAACAAGAGTAACATTTTAATTAGTTTAGTTCTGTGATACAACTTTGTCATAGATCAAGATTTGGAAAATCTGCTAATTATATAATGACGTCATAAAAAAAAAAATTCTCCATTTTTTACTCCGTGCCATAACCCGCACATAACAGTTAAGTTTTCACTTATTCATCTTTATATTGAGACTGTCGTGGCGCAGGGCCACAAGTGTGTGACTGTAACGCGACGGTTGTGAATTCGATCTACTCGAGTGTGTGAAATATTATTTCTTAATATTTTCCTTTCTTCGCCTTTCTTCGTTCTTTCACCAAAGCAAACAGCCTCGAAAAATTCTGCAGAAAGTATGCGGGATACACCGTTTAGACAACATATAATAATACAGTGTTAACGTTAATCATATGAATATCTTCCAATTGGTCAATAAACTTCCCTCTCTCTCTTCCCACTCTGTGGTCAGTTGAGCAAAGAAACAATATAATCCTCTAAGTTAAACAACGTTAAGTAAGAGCTCACAGTAGAAACTACTTTTAAAATGTGAATTTTTTTTTCAACTTCACGCTGTATCCCGCATGTAGCACGGTAGGGAGAAGGTGCCTAGTGATAAGGCACTCCCCTCTCAATTTTCCGCCGAATCTGGAATTTCTGAAGCGTGGTGTTGAGTTCTGCCACTCACGCATTGAGTGCGCGCTTTGCCTCGACACCAGCAGGCAGAAGCAATACTTAGTGTTAAGACACTCCGTTCCTCGTTTTTAGCCGAATTCTTCAGGTGGTGCACCACCAGAGCGAAAAAAGAGAAATACAAATATAAGCAATTATTTCATTTCCTCGAGTGGGAATCGAATTCACAACCTGTCGCGTTTACATTCGCACGCTTGTGCCCTTGTGTCGCGACTGGCCTTTTTATTTGAATATTCAAATATTAATACAAAAAAAAATTATACGTTTTCCAAATAAGTATTTTTCTGTCCTAAGTGTGGAATAACACTTTAAAATAATGTTAAAAATATTAAAAAAATAGCATCCTCTCTTGCCAGACGATAATTCTTAGTAATTATCTTTGGGGAGCGGAAATTTGTAAAAATCTCCCTACAGAGATGCTAAATACATAAACGATTTGTAACAAGGGTATAAAAATTTCGACGTAGCTTGATGACAACGTATGGCTTAGTGGTCAGAGCGCCTGGTCGGTTTCCAGGAGGCGCGGGTTCGAGACCCGCGACGTTCAAATTTTTTACGTTTTCTAAATAAGTAAATATTAATACATTTGTTAAATGAGTTCATCAAAAGCTCTTTAAACTATCAAAATTTTGACATTAATTTATTTGATGTCGTAGTCGTGAGTTTGATGTCCATATGGCGGAATATTCATTTGTTATTCAGTACACAAGCGTACCACTGTAAACGCAACTGGTTGTGGGTTCGAATCAATGTTCATTTATTCGCTCTGATAAGGAGGCAAAGCGCGGCGTTGAGTCCTGCAACACAACACAATGTCTTAAAACTAAATTCCCATTGCCTACTCTGCAATGTACGGTATACCGTACATTGCAGAGTAGGCAATGGGTAAAGGTAAAGCTAAAAAAAAATTGTTTTTCTTTCTATAACATATACACGAGTTCTTCTTTACTTTCTCGTTCACATTCCGTTGATATAGAGTCGTCAATTATACATATAGGTAGTAATTACGTTTGTGGAAGTTTCGTAACGAGTCGGTATTGCGCAAGCGTTCTATTATTATTATTATTATTTCCTTACATTATACCCTCTACTTTAAAGTACAGAATAGATCGTTAGGTAAGAAAGTCCTAGGTTTGATTTCTATGTATATATGACTAGTGTTGGGCTCGCGACTTCGCCCACATACTACACACTTATAAAAAATCAAAATTAAATAAGCTTCTCGCTGTATCCCGCACATAACAGCGAAGGCGGAGGGCACCTAGTGTTAAGACACTCCATCCCCCACTTTCCACCGAATTCTGAAGGCATTGCATGTTGAGTATCGGAACTCAATGCTGTGCTTTACATTCACACCAGACTGAAGAAATGGAAATATAAATTTAAATAAATATTTTCATTTTCCTCGAGAGGGGATCGAACCCACGACCAGTCGCACATTATAGTCACCTCTGCGTTACGACTGGCCTCATTATCAACTACTCACTTATCATTCTCTTTATACATTAAACTTCCTGCAATCACATTTTTAGTAAAAACTGCATTAAAAGCCGTTGTGTAATTAGAAATACTGATCTGTAGTTGCGTGTACAGCTATTTAATTTTATTCTATGATACAGAACTCTTCGTACGCGGTTATTTTTAGTAATATTGTAAAGCTCAAAAGTTTCCTCGTTTGAACACGCTAATCTAAGGAACTCCTTAACTCGGCAAAGCCTACAAGCCTATATAACATCACGTTAATCATTTCGATATAAACCACTGTTGGTTGTAGTTTCATAAACAAGTCTTAGTTATTTTCATTTGGCCCCAGGAGAGAAGCCGCGGACTTAACTTATAGTCTACAAGCAACACATGCGGCTTCGCGTGCTTAAACTTATCGTAGCAAATTCTACAAAAGTAGAAATTGCTACGAATTTTTTGCGTGAAAGTGAAACAAACTTCCATTTATAATATTAATCTCGAGTGGGAATCGAACCGACTACCGTCGTGTTAAGCCTTTACCACTGAGCCACGATGCCTCCTATGATATATTTAGGTACATCAAATATGGTACGTATTTAATTGAAAAAAAGGAACCCACAACTGTAGTGCTGACACTCACACGCTATGCCGCTGCACCACGATGATTTTAGCTATTCTTTTGTATCATAAAATATGTTTGGACCAAAATTTTTCTTATTTCGTTTTCAATTTCATGCGACAAATCATAATGTGATTCTTATTATAGAGATTTTTTTTCTTTTATATTTTGTAAAATATCTAATATTGGTTTGTTATAAATGTTTCTTTAAATGGTTTTTTAAGTTTGATATTACTTGAAATATACAAAAATGATTATATTTGTTTAAATACAATTTATAAGTATAAACACGGCTTGAAACCATCATATCCATTTGATCGTTGCGCGTTGTGTCGCAGTGGGACAGCGTCTAACTGTAACCGTAATGGTTGTGGGTTCAAGACTCATTAGGTGAAATGAAAATTTTTTATTTCTTAACTCTAGTAGATGCATCGTTACAATAATAATAAAGAGTTCCTTAAATGTATAATAGCTTCATTAAAGTTTCTCTGCCTAATAACTTTTTTTTATGGAAAAAACACAAGTCAAACGAGAGTAAGGGTCACCTGATGGTAAGTGATCACCGCCGCCCACGACCACGTGCAGCACCAGAGGAGCTACAGGTGCGTTGTCGGTCTTTAAGATGAATCATATCAAAGCGCAACTGTTTGAAGGTACCCAAGTCGTATCGACTAGGAATTACTGCTGCAGGTAGACCATTCCACAAGGAAGCCCCTACTTAGGAACTTTAAGTATACATACTAGTATACAGAGTACGATCGAAGGCTGATTTTACACATCTATCATACTTTTGTTTATTTTCATGCTCATTGGTACACAAAGATCACAAAGTCTTACTTCAGGGCGGTCACGACTGGTCGACCGTACTATACAAATATATGTATGTTAACATCACCGCCCGCTCAGTATTCGATACCGCGTCATAATCTAGTTAGCACGGGCGGGCGTCGTCCGTATACGACACGACGCTAAATGACAGCTGGTGAGGGGACACACTGTGTAGAGTATCATTTAACTATAGTTGTTTTATAAATGGTTTTATTATGCTTTACTTGACGTTAGGAGGTGACCTCGGTTGACCTTTGAAAACATAGTATCAAATATACTGGAGGAAGGTCACTTAAAAAGCACGAGGATCCCCCGGAGGGCGTGTATAAAGAGGTTGTGACAGTGGACGAGGCGAAAGAGGTATGTAGAGACCGTAGCGTTTGGCACGCCGTTTTCTCTAAATACCCCGCTAGGGATAAAGCGTGAAGCTAGTTTAGTTTAGTTTAGTTTATTTCACGTATTACCCACATATAGCAGTGGAGGCAGAAAAGATATTGTGATTAGACACTCTATTCACTTCACTTCATTTTAAGATGGCGAGGTAAACGCCGTGTTTTGTTTCATCAGTTTTTCTGTTAGGGTATTGACGTCAGTCACTTATACGGTCGTATAAAGGCACTGGCTCGGTGCATCAAGATATATTTTATAACCTTCACGCTGTATCCCGCACATATCAGTGTAGGCAGGGAGAACACGGAACTTAGTGTTAATACACTCCGTTCCTGTTAAAATACTTCCGTTCCCCACTTTCCGCTGATTTCTGGAGGCATTGCGTGTTGAGTAGTGGAACTCAATTTCACATTCGTTTCTTTACCAGAGCGAGGAAATGAAAATATAATCAAGATCTTTACGAAAATTCAATGGCCAGTATATGTTTAATAGTGTCAAAAGCCATTTTCCGCTTCGAAACATTGCATGATGAGTGGCGGAACTCAACGCTGTGCACAATGCAGAATCTTCGAATCTTGGTATAACTTTTAGAATAGTCAA
Organism: Heliconius telesiphe telesiphe; assembly: GCA_018249795.1. Taxonomy (NCBI): domain Eukaryota; kingdom Metazoa; phylum Arthropoda; class Insecta; order Lepidoptera; family Nymphalidae; genus Heliconius; species Heliconius telesiphe. The sequence continues at coordinate 732 of DWLH01002272.1, read as the reverse complement.
AACTAAACTTTTCCACGTCTGTCTTACAATATCAACACATTAAGTATGATTATACATCATTAGAAGACACGGATAAGTCCTCGTATATAGTAATATCTGTGTTGCCTCTTAATTGCATTTTTTTTAATGAGTTTTTTTTTAAGATAAGTTTCCCAAAGTTTCCCAAGTTTTTTTGATTATTCGATTTTTGAGGCCAGTCGTGGCGCAGGGGCACAAAGTGTGACTGTAAAATCGACTGGTTGTGGGTTCGATTCCCAGTCGAGGAAATGAAATGTGGTTGCAACTAGCACTTGAGGAAATAAATTGTTTTCATTTACCTGATCTGGCAAGTCAAAAAGCAGCGTTGAGTTTCGCCTATCAACATACGGTAATAATAATAAATCTTCATTTTCTTCTCACAAGACTTTATTCTAATGAATAACAAAAAAAAAAAACGTCTTGAATTCGCGCGATTGGAAAACGGAGTGATACTAGGTTCTCCTTCTACCATGTTATACGGGGAGCGTATAGATTATATTAATTAAGAAGTATGTACTTACATTAAAAATAACTAATTCTCATATAATTTAGTAAATTATTTTTTTCTACCTCACATGTACATATTGTCTGTAGGGAACTATTATTTATATTTATAGTTTATTTAATATGTGTCATTTATATATTTCAATATTATAATTTATTTATTTATCATTTATATACACACGTAAAATCATACATACATTTAATAGGATT
>DWLH01002271.1:0-11087 GCA_018249795.1 Heliconius telesiphe telesiphe | reverse complement strand
ACACACCTTAAAGGCAAGCAACGCACCTGTAGCTCCTCTGGTGTTGCACGGTGTCGTGGGCGGCGGTATCACTTACCATCAGGTGACCCGAACGCTCGTTTGCCTTGTCCTGTTCCATAAAAAAAAATATATATATACCTTTTTCCTACGGCTACCCCGTGGTCAAATAATAATAACTGAAAGTTGTGTATGTCACAAGACACACTCTTTAAGAGTCCGAAGTAACTGACCGCACGTACAGTAGGGTACATGAAAACAATTAACGTGATGTAGTATTGTAGGCCAATCGTGGCGCAGTGTCACAAAATGTGACTGTAAAATCGCCAAAAAAAAGCTCCTGATATTAGCATCTTTAATCACACAAACTCTTCAGCTTCATAATAAATATTAGTATGAATTCAATTAAGGATAACATATAACATTTAAAATCTATATTTTTAGTTTGTTTGTTTCAAAGTTACTCATTTGATTTTTCACAGGTTCTAGGACTTAACGTGACAAAACGACTACTTAATATCTACAATCCATTGATTGTGAAGGTATGTGTTAGAATATTTATTTATTTAGATTTTTTATTTTCCAACACAAGACCAATTAATAGAGACAAAAGAAAAAGTGTGATAATGATGAGACCAAAAAAAATTTTTTTTTTTTTACAGTTACAATTTTCTTGTCGTCCCAAAAATGGAGGATTTTTACAATTTCTGAAGACATACAACGTGAAAACTTATAGACGTTTTAATAAAGATGTCAACATATTCGTCGCGCGACTTACTTCAATAACAGATTTTGATAAATTGTGTACAAATAAGGAACTACGATGTGGTAATTAAAACATATATCTTTATTTAGCTTCACGCTGTGTTCCACATTCAGATGCCTAGTCAGAGGGAACATAGTATTAGGACTTCAATGACACTTCAATCCCCATGCACTACACAAATTTTGAAAAATAATTTATTCTCCTAAGTGGGAATTGAACTCACAACCATTCAATGTACAGTTAGCCGCTCGGCGTGAGTTCGAATTAAAAAATATTTTAATATAATATTGTTAACTTGAAATTTTATTTATGTTCTAAAACTTCAGGTAATGCAAAAGTAATTGCGACACCAATCTATAAGTTTTCAAAATGCCCGGAAAAATTAATTACTATATTTAATTATAATGATGAAGAAGAAAGTAAAATGGAAAATAAAGAGTATAAAGACGGTGAGGCTAAAGATGCTGATAAGTCAGAAACTATTGATTCCAAAAATGAAGAAACCAATGTTGAAACCAAAGGTCTTGAAAGCAAAAGAAAAGATGAAAAAATTGAAGAAAAACTTAAAATTAAGCCAGTCAAAAATGAGGCTAATAAAGCATCGAATCAAGACACGGCTACTAAATTTGAACCTCCAATTACCATTAAAAAAGAAAAAGAAACCGATAATAAAGAAACAAAGAAGATTGAATCAGACAATAAACCTAAGGGCGAAAACGTTAAAAAATCTGCACCAAAAATTAAAAATAATGCTGTAGATCCTAAAAAAGAAACAGATAACATAAATAAAAATATTTCCAAAAATGAAAAACCAAAAGTGACTCCAATAAAGAAAATAATAAAAGAGAAAGTATTTTTAAATGAAGAAGTAATGGAGGACGAAATTCAAGAATTCAATGCTGGTGATGAAATGAACGATGAAGAAATATTGGCTTTAATATCAGAAGGAGTAGTTGTTGATGAGTGTATAGGTTCTGATGGAGAATAGTTTATTTGTTCTTTGTATGTATATTGTAGTATGAGTATATGTGATTTTGGTTGTATCTATACATGTTGATGTTTTATCATAATATTTTTTAAGATATATTAGACAATGTAGGAAAGTAATAAAGCTGTAGGTTGGCAGTTGTTTTATTTTTGTTTTTTTCTTAATTGTTTCTTTTATTTTTTTTCCCATTTCAATGATAAAAATACAAATCACAAAAAAGATCCAAAATAATCATCTTTTCTTTTTATTTCAGTGTGAGAAATAAAATATATATGAAATAAAGGCCAGTTGTGACGCAAAGGCACAAGACTGTAAAGGCGACAGGTTGTGGGTTCAATTCTCATTCGAGGATATGAAATATTTAATATTTTCATTTCTCTCTGGTAATTAGGCAAAGCGCGGTAGTGAGTTCCGCCACTCAACAAACAGTGCTTCCAGAATTAGGAAAGTGGGAATCGGTAGTGTCTTAATGGGAATGAAATGTTATTATATACAGCGTGAATCTAAAAAAAGTGTGATTGATCAATTATTTTTATTTTATAAATCAAATTTACAATTGAGAGTATTTTATAAAAGTTTTGAGAAATTTACTTAGTTATTTCATCTGTCTCTGTTACTTCTTCTTCTACCTGGAAAGAGAAAATAAATTTATAAATTATAAAATATTCACTAATATAATTATGTACATATATTAAATACAAAATCTATGCAATTATTTTACTGAAATTTACACGTAATATCTACTATACGATAGATATTTAACTACATATATTATGTACAATATTAGCTTAATACATAAAAGTAACATTTGCAAATTACACAGTCTATGTATGTGCAGCTCGCAGTAAAGAGGAAGCTCTTCTCTTTTTAGGGGCAGCGGCTTCTAATCGTTTTCTTTCTGATTCTATATCATCAGCTATTTTATACACATCTAAAGGAGCCACCTAAATAATAATATTTTCAATTTGAACACTTGTCGTTTCTTTTGTTAAAATTTATAGCTATCTGTGATCGAAGGAATAGGAAGGAATTTTAGGAAGTATATGTTAGTCATAGTCACCATTCGGTACTACTTTACCACTGCAAACCAACGACTTAATTTGTATTGTTCGATTTTGAAAAACACTGCAGGGTAGGCAGAGGGAATCTAGTGTTAAGACACTCCGTTCCCCACTTTCTGCCGAATTCTGGAGGCATTGCGTGTTGAGTGGCAGAACTCAACGCCGCGCTTGTCCTCAACACCAGAGCAAGGAAATGGAAATATAAATTTAAGTAAATATTTCATCTTCTCGAGTGGGGATCGAACCCACAACCAGTCGGTTTTACAGTCACACTTTGTGCCCCTGCGCCACGACTGGCCTCAAACATGCCTTGAAAATCTTTAGAAAATATAATTTTAAATATGTGTACCTAGTGAAAATAATATGTCATGTTAATAAGTATGTTAACGATAAAGAAAGAAATGTATATCATTCTAGAAAGCAATAATATTTATATAAAATTCTACTAATAAACGAAAGTGATTTTACAGTCACACTTTGTGCCTCTGCGCCACGTCCGGCCTCTAGAGGTCTAGAGATAAGAGATACTCGTTCTATTATATAGCTGATTAAAAGAACCAATCTTTAAAATTAACATTTGATATGTTAATTTTTAATGCAACTAAGCGTTATTTTTTAATGCATTCTTTTTGATCGACATCTTTGAACGATCGCTCTTTTCGCGTTCATTCGCGTCACAAGGTTGCAACTCTCATATAGGTAATAGGTAGTGTTGGGCGTTACTATTGTATTTTTATAATGAACTAGTGGGCGCGGGCGGCTTCGCCCGCTTATTTGCACCCTTAGGGGTGAATTCTAAAAAAACCACGAAACACGTGTTTAATAAAATATTTTTAACAGTCTGAATAATTTTTTTTTTATAAATATCGGTGCCGATATAATTTTTTTCCATACAAACTTTCAACCCCTATTTCATCCCTTTAGGGTTCAAATTTTTCAAAATCCCTCCTTAGTGGATGTCCTGATTATGAAAATAAACAACTGTCCAAATTTCACGTTTCTACGCACAGCGGTTACGGCTGTGCGTGCGTCTTACCTCAGTCAGTCAGGTATAATACATGTCCTTTTATATATATAGATAGATTATTGTATAATATGATTATTGTTATTTTAAACTGTTGTAATATATATTATATTATTTTCAACGTAAATATAATACAATGACAAAATGAACGAAGTTCAGACTAATATGAAACAAAAAAATATCATTTTCGTTATTAGCTATATTTTAATGTAAGTAATATTTTTCCTTTCTGCTATTGAGTTAAAGCTCATATTTGTGCGAGGTTGTACGATTTGAAGTTAGCCATCATTATTTTATTTGACCTTGGCTGAACTCGAAGTAGTCCGAATAACTTCTAAATATTTCCGATCATTACCAACCCGAGGCGCCACACGCCATTTTCATAGCAGATAATGAATATTATAAATAACAGTCAGTGTTGAAAATAAATAATGATTAGAACATTAGAAATTTATAACATTATAAATTTATAAATATAATCTGCTGTTGGTTATAACGCCCAACTTTAGTTATAGGTATAGCGACATCTCACTCCTTCTTTCGATTTGGGAATTCTTTGTATGTAAGGATCGGAAGTCGTAATTAGGGAAGATTTTTCACATACTAAATTATGCACTAATACCATTTGAAAAGAACTATAATAGTAATGAGTACTTATATTAGTTACACTAAAAATGTTAGATTATTAATAAATCATTTGTTTTTCGAATTAAAATATAAAATAAGTAATATTATATATTAGTAAGGACTTTTAACTTTGAATTATGTGATAATCTTTGTTTTTTTGCGTTTTTTAATGTCTTGTCTTTCTTTTATGTAATGAAAATAAGAGCGTTTTTGTCATCACCACTTTTTATAAAAGCCTAATTTAAAAGAAATTTTGCCGAAAATGAGAAAGAGTTTTTTTAAATGCAATTTATGAGGAACGGCGCCCACTAACACTCATATACACAGGTGCTTTATTGCTAAGAATGACAACACTGTTGTCGCAACAGACACTTTCCCACCTTTACCCTTTGGGTATATGTGTTCTGTGTACTTTCCTATCAAAGCGACAACATCACACACGCCTCATTCGAGTCGAGTCGTAGGTATTAGCGGTGAAGTCGAACGTTGTTTAGATTTATAATAGAAAATTTAAGTAATTGCGTAAAATAGAACGGCAAATATTCCTTTCACGTTCTGGTATCTTTTTTGAGAGGCAGATCGGCAACGTTTAGTAGAATACTTATTTAGAAAACGTATAAAAATTTGAATGCAGCGGGACTCGAACCCGCGCCTCCTGGAAGCCGACCAGGCGCTCTGACCACTAAGCCATGCGTTCTCGCCAAGCTATGTCGAAATTTTTATACGCTTGTTACAACTTATTTATGTTGTTAGTATCTCTGTAGGGAGATTTTTACAAATTTCCGCTACCCAAAGATAATTACTAAGAATTATCGTTTGGCAAGAGAGAAACTATTTTTTAAATATTTTTAAACATTTTTTTAAAGTAGAAGAATTAAAATTTGCGTTCAAATTTTTATACGTTTTCTAAATACGTATTTTTCTTTCCTAAGTGTGGAATAACACTTTAAAAAAATGTTTTAAAAACGTTTAGTAGAATTTTTGTAGTAGTAGGTATTTACTGTATATACAGAAATTTGCTCATATAATATTAGGTTTGTTAAATTATTAGTTGACATATTGATACATTTCAATATCTATTAATTATTGAATAAAAGACGCTTTTGCACATGCGCCACGACGACCTCAATATTGAACTAATAAAGAGAACTTTATTAGTTCAATATTGAGGCCGTTCTTTAAATGAATCATATCTTACATATCGTTTATTCTCGTTCACATAATGAGCTGTTGTGCATACTCCTATTGGCCGTAGCCATTTACACATTGATATTTTAATTATGAGTCTGTACCCTTTGGGTATATGTGTTCTGTGGTGTTGACAGTCGTCAACTCGTCTAATATTGTCGATCGCTGTTTGCGTTACTTAAAATTTCGCTTTTACCTGCATCGGTAACGGCATTTAGTGGCGCTTAGTTTTCGTGTTCAACTTTATGAATAACATAGGTTCCATCTATCAGTTACCTTGTTATTGTGACCAAATAAAGTTGTAAATAACTTATATTTAGGTCCTTTTTACAATTTTTACTTTTTGCGTGGAAGCCATTTTGTGTTATATTTTAAAGTAATCGTTAAAATATAGCTATGAGACGCAGAAACCATCAAGGTAATCAGCATCAGATGTCTTCAAGTGGACCTCTGCTGACTAACCATCTCCGTGTAAGTTTATATTAATTTATATGATATATGAAGTGGCCGACGTGCTATGACCCGGCATGATTATTTATTAAGGCTATCTTTTGTTGTATATTTAAATCATCAGTCATTACCGTTCTCTAAATAGACTTGACATTAAAGCTATAATTCATGTTTTATTTTTCTATTAATTCAGTCACTTGTATTTATTTGTTACATTAATGCATTATATACGTTACATATATTCTTTTAATTTTCTCCCTATTATTTAATTACTTATATTTTGTTAATACATTGACTTCAATTTCTTAATTTTAGGATTTAGATATTGAACTGGAGCTATTGAAACGCAAAAGGGAGATTATTGAACAGAAGCAAGATATTCTAAATAGAGAAAGATATTCTACAAAGGTTTTTATTTTTCTTCTATCTTTTATTTATTTATTCTTTTTAAATTGAATTAATCATATGATTGTATACAAAATATTAGGTTTTTTCTTTTTAATTTTAGGATTATGATTAGTCACCATATCCCAGTTTTATGTTTGTAATATTTCAGGCATCATTCTTCATTGTGATACATTTATTTCTTACAAATATTTTTTTTTCTAAATTTATGTAGGTCAATTTTATGTGCATTATCCATTAAAAATACTTTTATCTATGAATAAAAATATTTATTATGGAGTGCAGTTTCATATTGCTTCTGTTATGTCATATTTGTCTGTTGTAAGATAAATAGCGAAAAAATCTAAGCTTATATGGACATACATATAAGACTCTATTTTACATCTATTTACTAGCAAGTAAAAAGCTGTGTTTAGCTTATAAGCTTGTTATAAAACAATAATATGTATGGTACATAATTATTTTACACCAACTCATATATTCAATTATACAAATTTTTCTAAATCTGGTTTTTACCAGTCCCTCAGAATTTGAAATTACTATGATATTTTATTTGATTGATTTCTATCAATATGTTATACATATATTGACTTTACATTCAATAAAATTTAATAATGAAATTAATGTTCTTTCCAGCATATTTTACTTACAATATTCCATTAGGAATATTGTAAGTAGTTTATTCAAAATCTAAATTAAATTTATACTATGCCTTTTACATAAACTAATATTTCAATGTTATGTTTCAATTGCAATGTTATTTTACAGATTTACAAAATCACAATTCTTCCTTACATGATGATATTTTGTGATGCTTCTTACATTTTCATGTAAAGTTTCTAATCACAAAAATATCTAATATCTCAGTTAGTTATTAATGTGTGCAAAGTAAGCACATCATTTGAATAAATAAAATTTTAATTCAATTTCAGAGGCAGTATGATTACAATCCCACTAATCCTTATGATCATCAGGAGCCATATGGCTTCTCTCAGCAATATGAGGGGTCTGGTAATTCTAGTAATTACAGACCCCAGGCTAACAAACGGCAAGCCGAAACTCAAAACTATTCCTGGAATGCCAAACGCGTAAACAACCCTCAGATAAACCCCTGGCAGGCAGGCTCTTCCAAAGATTTCTCTCAAGAGAGACATTTCCAGCCCTACCAACCTCAGTCGGTTCAATTTTCGGCGCCCGCTCCCCTCATGAGCCTCAAGCCGCATAGCGCTCCACTGCGCCCGCAAAAGAAATTCCAGCTTCCACCCGTACGCAAAAATTTCAACCCGACCAAAGTCACCAAACCCAAAACGCAGCCAATCCAAGCGCCCAACAAGCTCGCCTCGTATCCCACCGAGCAAACTAAGCAATTAGTTAACAACGCTATGAAAGCGATCGACAAAAAGCCGTCGCCCCATGAGATATTGCGGGCCGACCGGCCGCCAAGCGCTAAGATGAAGGGACGGCTGGAGCTGGCTCTGGGTATCATCCTCAAGAAGATGAAGACTCTGGAGCCCGAGGTGGCGGAACTGGAGCTCTTCTTGCAACGGCTGCTGAAGCACACCATTCGCGCTCGCATCCGCGCCCTCATGCTCAACAAGTACGTGGGCGCCGCCGACGACATAGTGACGGCCTACCGCCGGGTCTACCCCAACGACACCGACCGGGAACTGCTCAGCCTGGCCAAAAACGCCCACACCCTGCAGTTGGTTGATGCAGGTATACACACATTTGGTTGTTTCGAGGTTTATCAAAGTTTAAAATTATCTTTTTAAACTTTTCCTGGTAAATCATGCCTCTTTAGTTCTTATGTCCACTCGGTGGAACATTCATCACATAAACTTAGTTTATTGTGATCTATCTTGTATTTTACATGTTCTTCTATATAGCTCACTTATTTTCACGAGGCATTCTGTGGTCGTACTCTTTGTACCATATTTATTGACATGCCTTATTATTGTGCTAAATTAGTAAATATTTACCATATTTACTAAGCTCTGGTGAATAACATCAACTCATTCTATTATGTTTTTATTGTTATCAATACCACATGTAGAACTTCAAAATGTCGTAAAATTATTAATTATTGTGTAGAAAACATTATCTTAACTATAATTAATCCTCACAAAAAATATTTTATAGATGATCCTGAAGAATTTTTCAAGCAAAACATGACAAATATATTGAATACCAAATTGGAAGATATGTTTGTAAAAGTTAGTATTTTTATATTTATTTATTCTAATGACCTCTTATATTTTTACACTTATATTAATTTTTAATTTTTAGTCTTTTATAAAAAAAAAATCACAAATTTAAAATTATAGTATAGTCCAGTTAAATACTAATCAACCATTAAATATTTTATTAGCTTGAAAAACTATGTAGAAAAGAGGCAACTAATCTAGATGACTACATTGATAAACTGCCTGAGCCAAATAAAAACAAAGAAAAGAAGACCGAACTGACAGAACCACCCAAACCATTAACCATTGAAGAGATGTGTGGAGAAGACTTGAGTTTTTCCATAATAAAAGAGAAAATGGCCAAAACAAATCATTACACTAAATTCATGGAGGTATTTATCGAGGATCAACTACCTAAAGTCCTGCCCAAGTTTAAAAATGTAAGTTTTTATATGTTTAATTATACACCATATTTTTTTAGATTATATGCATTGAATAACTTAAAACAACAGTTTGGGTTTGATGCCCACTTAAAGATTGCAATTAATCTGAATTTCTCTGCTGTAATAAGGTATAAAGCATGGGTGTAGAAAGGTGGAAGCCGAGTGGACCGTGCTCACTCCAGAAATTTAACTTACAAGAAAATTTGCCTCAAAAAATAAAGACATTTTTTTTTTTGGGGCAAGTTAAATTAAAAAGAATAATTCCAGGGCCCCCATAGCAAATATCTCTAAATACCCTAATGGTATTTTTGAATAATTACAATTCTTTTAAACATTTTAGCTTCTACTGTCAATAGTTTTTTGTGACAAAGAATTCATAGGCACCAAAGCCATGATAACTGCCCAGCTGAAGAAAAAAATAATCAAGACCATTGAAAAAGATGACTCTTATTTAGTTCGCAATAAGAAAGTTAATAAAAGTAGTGAATCTGAAACTGCAAATTTGTCTATAGAAAAAAATGATTTAAACAATGAATCTATTATGAATAATGCTGAAGTTGAATCTAAGACCTCCGAAATGAATGTTTCAAATGAAACAATTGAACTCAATAATGAAGTTATTACTGATAAAGTAGAAGAAATTGATTCTAATGTTGAAAATGAAAAACCTGTACAATCTGTAAAAATTGAAAAACTGGAGAAGGAACCTGTCAGTGAAGAAATTTCAACATCAGATGAACCTAACAAACCTCAAGTACAAATTCCACAGACACCTAAAACATTATCCAAGGATATACATTATGTGAAGGTATTATTATTATTCCTACTTATATTATAAATGTGAGTTTGTGAGGATGGATCTTTGTCCCACTTTCATGCAAAAACTACTGAATGAGCTTTGACAGAACTTTGCTATTCAAAATTCAATGATCAAATTCGGGTGGAAAGTAAAGAGCTGAATGTCCTGATGTTAGGTTCTCTCTTCCTGTCCTTCTATTATATTATATGCAGGAAAAGCAAGAAACTCAGAAATATTAATTAAACCATAACAAAAACTGTTGTTTATAAATTATACCATTACATTTAACATTAATTACATTTGGTGATACAATAAGTGAAATAAATAAGTAAATGTCAAAAGCAAGAGATAGGTTAAAAAAACATGGTGTAATCGAGAGATTATATGCAGTGATATAAAAAACAGAGTTAGGCTTTGACTATAATGTATTTTTAGTGCCAAAAGGAAAGGAAATGTAAAATTTACTATTAAAACATTGTTATTATCAATAATTATATAATTAATATTGATGATGAGAAAACAAAATAATTGTTAAGATAAGAAGAGTACAGACAAAGTGTGCACTGTGTTATTAATTAGTAATAGAAAAATATGAGATCTCGAATACACGATTTTATTATTATATTCCTCTTTGTTATGTTTGTAGCTCATCGGCCGCCCCATCCTACCAGCGCGTGCAGTAATATACAATTTCCTAAACAAATTCAATCCCCAATCAATCAAAAAACACAAATCTATAAGTAATCTACTTGTAATAGGTTTTAACGACAAAGACAACTTTAATAAGATCCTTGAAGCAAACGAATCGGTTGTTGGTAAGTATTGTTTACATATTAGATAAGCCATTATGGCGCAGATGTGCAGTGTTTGTCTGTAAGCGTGTTGGTTATGGTTTTCGATCCTTAGTCGGGGTATTAATTTTATTCATTTCGGCGCTCTGGTAGACAGTGCAGTTAAGTTTAGTCACTCAAAACGTAAACTCTTAAAAAACATGCCGCAATGTAGGGAATTGAATGCTATTTACACTAAGTTCCTCCCTCTGCTTATGCCTTAAAAATTTGGAATATGATTTTTACTAGATTATATTACAGGTGCAATGCACTATATGGTAGTGTACAAATATTATGTAGATTCTAAATAAATAATTATGGTATAT
>DWLH01002270.1:0-11087 GCA_018249795.1 Heliconius telesiphe telesiphe | reverse complement strand
GAAGATGCGATCTCGTCGTAGGATCCCGGAGTCAGCTTAGCTGATCGAATCCGCAATGAAGAGGAATGGCAGGTACTAGCGAGGATGTCACGGTGAGAATGAAGAAGAATGTGCTCAGCTGTTTTGGGCACATCAAACCAATGAGTGATGAAAGAATGGCAAAAAAGATTTATAATGGAAAAGTGAGTGGTAAGAGGTAGGGAGACCTCGGTTGACCTTCGAAAACACAGTATTAAAGATACTGGAGGAAGGGTACGTAGAAAGCAGGAGGGCTCCCGGAGGGCATGTATGTAGAGGTTGATGACAGTGGACAAGGCGAAAGAGGAGAGGTACGTAGAGCGCTCCGTTCTCTCTGACGGCCTCGCTAGGGAAAAGGTGTGAAGCTGGTATTAGTAGTAATTTTGTTATATGTTCACTCTATAGAAAGCCATGGGAATGAGTAATTACAATACTTGACTCAATATCAGTATATTTTCCACTGTTAACCATAACCAAGGAAACATAAATACTTTATATATGATCTCTTTGAGTTAGAAAAGAACCCACAAGTATTTTTAGCAGCGTCACGCTTTTATGCATAGCAGATTAGGTACAGGGAGCAGATTTTTTTTAGACATAACGTGTTGACTAGTGAAACTTAACGCCGCGTTTCATCTACCAGAGTGGAGAAATGAAAATAAATTAATATATTTTTTCCCCCCAAGTGGGAATGAATCCCACAACTTTTGCGTTTACACTCGGACTTAGATATTACTGTGCCATAACGGCCTCAACTGTTGTATACAATTTAATATTTTTGACTACACCAAAATAAAATTCACCCTTTGTAGAAATGATAATACTCTCAGTGATATTTAATCTGTTTTACTAGTTTCCTCATGTATAAGATTTAAAAATATAATCCCTTCATGCTTTATATCTTATGTAATATCATTAAAATATGTTATGGAAGAAAATGCATATTATTTAGTTTTAGCTGAAACCGCCGCGGCGCAGCTGTATAGCGTGTGGCTATAAAAACGACGGTTGTGGGGCGGATTGAAAAGAAAATTTAATTTGACAAAGCGCGATCTTAAGTTCCAGTACTCAACTCGCAATGTATTCAAAATTGAGAAGGGACAAAGTGTCTCTACACTAGATCCGCTAGGCCTGCTTAACGAAGTGAAGCAAAGAATATAATTAAATGCAAAGATGAAAAGAACTCGTACTTTTGCTACACATAAATATTATAATCGAATCAAACCTACGATTTCCAGCTTAGTAATTTAACCAACATTTAACCGCAAATTCAGAAACTTACCATTCTTCGTACGTCAGACGGATCTTCGCTTTTGCAGTCGATCATATTTGCCATACGTATTTGTTCTGTGGTAGCCTGAAAAAGAAATAGAGATACTTTAATATTGTTCCATGATAATTATTTTCAAACTCATTTCGCACTATTTCTCATTTCTTGTATTTATAATAAAAATGGGTAAGTAACAGAACACAATATTGCGCTAAGTCACTGCATTGACAAATAAAAAAATAAAAAAATTAACCTTATAATTATATAACCAACATTAGGTTTTCTCATTCAATCCCAGATATATAGGCAAAATATATTTAACAAATAATATTTATTAAGACCATCGTGGCGCAGCGGCGTTGCTGTAAACGTGAAGGTTGTAGGTTCTATACCCACTCGGAAAATTGAATTGCCTTCATTTTCTCTCTCTGGTAAGATGGTACAGAGCGCCGTTCAGTTCCGCCACCCATCACGCAATGTTTTTAAATTTGGAAATTAGGGTATGAAATAGCTTAAAACTATGTTCCCTCTGCATATGTTTTTATGTGCGGATTCAGCGTGAAGCTTTTATTTTATTACAAAAAGGGGCACACCACCACCTGATTGTAAGCACAGACCTCGCTCTTGGATATTTACAACCTGAGGGGATTGCGGTTGCGTTGCCTTGGGGGAGAAAGTGTCTGTGCAGCTGACGCGAAACAAACACTTTACAGTAGGGCTAACGAGTCGTGTCCGCCCAGAAATTAGTTGCAGATGTTACTCTGATTGGATTTTAGGATGTTTCTTTACTTTTGACTAAATATATTCTTCCTGGGTGTACAATGCGTAACAGTGCAGAAATCCTAATTTCAGGTTGACCACCACTCGTTGACCGTTCTATACATAGTGTAATTCTAATATGTAATAAACTAATAACTAACTTGTGGTTTAATTTTTTCCTTGGGGGCGGGCTTCTCAGCCGTCTTGCCCTTCTCCTGCTTCTCCTTCTTCGCACCACCCTTGGTGGCGCGCGCACCCAAACTCATATTTAACTGCTATATTTACAGCCTCTATTTACAAGCAGCTGGAATTCAATAAAAATACATTAAACCTAAAAAAAATACAAATATATATATTTTATATGAATATAAATGCAGTGGTTGATGCTTCAATTCCCACTTGAGGTAAGTCCTTTCCTATGGCTCAATAATTGGGTGGTGCATAGAAGTGTCTTAACAATAAGGGAACCTATTAATATATCTTGCCTTCTATATTAAAGATGCAATGTAGCAAAAATAGTTTTAAAAAAATATATTAAATAATTTTTAATATTTTTTTTCATGTTGGGGTAGAGACCTTGGATGGTACCCAATATTTTTTTGAGTTCAAATCCTGTTGCCCGTTTAAATGTATTTTTTTTGTTCCTAAATATAATATTTACCTTTATTAAGTAATTAAATAGTATAACAATTATATCTTTTATATAAATTTTTTTATTTATTTTTTATCCTTCAGGGTCTATCAAAGCATGAAATTCTAAGTCTTTCACAAGCTCTACCTAAAAATTATTTAATTAAAGGTATGAGTGTTTATAACAAATATAGAGACATTTACATTTCCACATTTTTAAAAATAAAGCATTTTGTAATGTTAAATTGTGATGTTTTAAGAAATAGACAATCCATGAAAAATAAGTAATTGATTTAATAAAACAGCTTGATATACAAAACATGTTTTTTTTTATAGATTTCGATATCAGTGCCTATTCAATGAACCTATTGATTATTATAATTTAAAAATAAAAAATCACTAAGAATAAAATGAATAATCAACTATTCTAAAAGTGCAACATTGAGTTCCATTACTCATTGAAAAAGGGAATCTCTTAACAACAGGTTTCCTTAGTCTACTGTACTATGAGGAAAAAATTAAGATTTTTTTATATTATTTATATGTACTATAAAAATTTAAGAAAAATATGGCACTCAAGATAAACCTTAGTAGAATTTTACCTCAACAGTGTTTGTTATATTTATAACAAAACTAATATGAGACATTTTAAGTATTTAAAACCAAATGGCAAAATAGTTATGATTATACATATATTTGACTTGGGTAAAATTGAGCCTACATAGTAAATGCTTAGCAGTAAAATAATAATTGCAGTAAAATAATAATGTATAATTTTTAAAAAACTTTCATTAGAAAAACTGCATTGATTTAGTACAAAATTGATTTGAAACATTTTAGAAAGTAAACTACAATGTTAATTCTTATTAAAAATCTATATAATTAGAGTACTTTGCCATTGTAAATAATATAAACAGAAGTTTGCAATATGCCAACAATTAAATTTAAAATTAAATAAGTTTTGATTCATAACAAAGAACAAAGAGAACATTGTAAAGGAAACCATATTTGTATATAAATCATAACATTAGATAACATTGTATAAATCGAATAATTGTCATATGTTACTTATATTATTTAATTAAAAAAATATAGCCAAAAAATACCTTTTGTATATTCTACAATTTCTAAGTAAACTATTAAGAAAGGCATTTCACTATAAAGTACAATTTAATTTATATATTTTAATGTTATCTGATAATATTCAAAACTTAGCTTAAGATAAAAAAAGTAAAAGTAACGTCTAAATTAAATAAACACACTTAGGCTTTTGTTTTGATATTTTCATCATATGCAGATGATTGAAATATTACCAAAAATGAGTAATTATTGAGTGTAATGCTTCTTGCACTTCAAAGTATACGATAACAGTCCCTGTTCAATAGAAAGTAGCATATAACAGAAAGAACCGCCAATCGTAGCATAAGCAGTAATCGGAAAATAAGTAAACAAAACAATTGGACGGATAAACGCGCAATTACCCTTCAATAGTTAATATAAGGTTTCTTGAACTTCAGATAAATATTCGAAGCACATTATTAGGTACAAATAATATTTAAATTTGCGTTACTTCTCGCAGAAATCAGGACAATGATTCATTGTAAGTGGCAAGGGCGATACCAATTTCGAATTATGTAGTGTGATGGTTTACAACAGAGCATCGCTGAGATTAGTGCAAATGCACAATCACACGTATACAAGAGCTCACGTCATCAATTTCTACAACTTCTAACGAAGACGAAATTCAATAGGCGGCACATGTGGGGGACGCCATTCCTGAAGCACCTTTCTTGGTATCAAAATGACAGTCTTTGTTAACGAAATAACCGTACACGACACCATTTTTCAACTTAATTACGCACTCATCAACACATTTCATAAGCTAGATACAAAATTTTACCTTAAAGCTAGGGTTTAATCCGTAATACAACGCGATTACTAATAAAATTACGAATTTCCATACCTGTGAATGCGCTCTCAAAACGCAAGCTGGTCACGTGACTCGCTAGTGTTGTGCCATATTGAAAGTTACGAATTTACGATTCAAATGACCATTTTCATTGACAAAATATTTGTATACTTTTACGATTGTTTTATATTCTATTTATACCAAAAGTTTAATTAACAGCTATACATATTCTTTATTTTGTAGTGATCTTAATTATCATTTATTAAATTAAGAAGTATGTCAATTAGAAGTTTTTGATATATACATGTTAACAGTTAAAAATATATTTGGCCATATTATATTTTAAAAAATGTTATGTAAGAATGTAAGGTTAATATGAACTTAGGTCTTGTTTATTATATTAAAATATATATGCAAACTGTTCAAAGGTACGGTAACCGAATTTAATTAATAGTCTGTAACTATCATACGTTGTTTTGTATGAAACGTAAATAGATATTATCTGTGTCAAATAAATACAAGCATATTTTTCACTTATGTTTTACCGCCAAAATTAAATGTCAAATGTAAAGGATAAAAAAATTTGCAATATTTATTTTTAGTTTTATAGTAATACTATTATTAATATATAATATTCAAATCTAAACTGGCATAAAATACAAATATTAATATTATAATAGAACAATGTCCCTGTTAGAGGACGTTTTTCTTCAAGATGAAGCCGGCGAAGCGCAGGAATTAGAAAGAGTAATCGAAGGTGATGAGTTCGAGAGAGTTCGTTCAGACAGCGATAATAATAGTGAAAGAGAGGACGAAGCAGGTATTTTATTTACTAAAAATAAAAATAATCAGCATCATAACGTATCCGTATCTGGACCAGATGTCCCGTTTGAATGGTCACATATGTATCCTGCACACAGCTGGGTCGGCAGAAGGAACCTAGTGCTACACTCCATTCCCCATTTTTCACTGAATTCTGGAGGAATAGCATGTTGAATAGAATTAATGCTGCGCTTTGCCTTCAAGGAAATGAAAATATTAAATATTTATTAATGATCAATTTTAGAGGAAGATAAAAGAAGAGTAGATCCTAGCTCGACGAAAACTCGTCGTGTTACTAAAAATCCAAGATTTACTCTCAATCCAGCCAGACTTACTGGACCTAGAGGCATACAGGTTATACCTGATCATTTTAAAGATTTTAAGTTTAAAGGTAATTAATACTGGCTTTTTTTATTTACTTCAACTAGAATAGATTAATTTAAATTGTATAATTAAATATATGGCTCTAAAAATATAAAACCCATTTTTTTTTAAATAATTGTAATTTACCAAATTTAGGGAAAGGACATGAAAAAGAAGACCTAGATCTAGTTTTAAAAAAATTAGAACACTGGGCCTATAGATTGTATCCAAAATTTAAATTTGAGGATTGCTTAAAGAAAATAGAAACTCTGGGAAAAAAGAGACCTGTCATGGTAAGTATTATGATTAATACATTATTACTTAATGTTAATTAAACACAATTTTAGGGGAGCGTCTGATTGTAAACAGAATAGTTGTGGGTTAGATTCCCACTTGGTGACATGAAATATCCTCAATTCCTTGCTCTAGTAACAAGATCAACTTTATAAACTAATGTTTTTAAAATGGTTGCATTATAATAATTTGTGACTTTACACGAACATCATTTACATAGATTAATGACATCAAGCAGTATATTTTTTTAGGAAATGTATCAAATTCATTAGGTATTCTATCTTTCTATGATATGCAACATTTAAATAGATACTATTTATATTATAATAAAAAATATTTCATAATCTTTTTGTTTGCAAAAATAAGTAGTTTGGGCTTAGATAACTTGTGTTGAAACCATTTCCAAAACAAATTCCAATTTCAATGTTTAACCAGAGTGGGGAGAATAATTCATTGTCAACCACAAACTTTTAACAATTATTAGTTTGTTGCAAAACTGACTGTGTCTGTACAATCCCCACTTAAGGGAATGATTATATTTAACTATCTTAATTTCTCTGCTGTGGTGGATAGTGTGGTGTGAGTTCCATGATCCATCACTTTACACGAAAAATAATATAGGTCTCGAAAAATTCGGCAGCGCATGGGGAATGGAGTGTCTTAACACTAGTTTCTCTCTGCCAACCCTGCAGAGTCAGAAAACTTGAAGCTGCTTTTTATAATTTTTTTTAAATATTTCAGGTACATCTTCACAAAATAAGAACAGACCAATACATCACAGAGGAAACAGTAACACAAAAGGATTCTAGTAATGAGGAAGAAGAAAAAGAACCTGAAGATGAATTTGATAAACTATTACAACAGCAAATTGAATTGGCCCGTTCCACACCAGCACCTGGTTCTGTTAAAAAGCATATAGACAGTGTTAGAGAAAATAGGTAATGTTTTTAGTTCTATATAACTACTTTAATATGTTTTACTATTTTAATATGTTGGGTATGAATTTATTGGATAAACAGTGTTTTTGTCATCGCCACTTTAAATGAAACCACAGTTTTAACTATTCTTTAAAACCAAAGACAGTTAAAAATTTTTTTTTTAATTAAAAAGCTTTTTTTTTTCAAACAAAATAATTGATAAAATTATCGTTGTAAAATAAAACGCCATTTGTCAAGAATGACGCACTCAGACACTTATTTATGAAAGCGATAATGCCACACACGCCTCATTCAATAAATAGAGTCGTAGGTAGTGGAGGTGATGTTGAATTGCATAAAATAGAATGAGAGATATCCCTTTCTTGTTCTATAAATTTTTTTGAGAATGAGAAGTAGCAGATCCACAACGCTTAGTAGTATTTTTGTAGAAATAAGTGTTTACGTTATTGGTATTTATTTGTAACTGTGTCTCACGAAATACAGTATGGAGAAACATCGTAAAATGAAAAAAAATCCTACATCAAAACCTAAACTGTTGAGGTATCTTGATTAATTTCTTTAGGTATGGGTTTGAAATATTTTACCCTATATGCTGTTCCCGTAAAAGGAGTGCAGTCGCTTCCACCTTGTATATGTGGATGTTATACTGCATTATTAAATAGCTTTCGGGATTTTCCTGTATAGTATGATAGGCAAGTATTAAGATAGTATGATAGAAAAGACCTAATGTTATGACATTCTACACACCAGTTTTCGCCGAATTTTCTAGATATTGCGTATTGAGCGGTGAAACTCAACACGTCGCTTCGTCTACCTGAGCAAGCAAAATTAAATTTATTTATAAGATATTGGTACTTTCATTCAAACAAAACTTTATAATGTAAAGCTTTCTTCAGCTTTATAGTGTACTACAAACTACAACATTTATTAAGTATTGACTAGTATAGATTTCAAATATGTCGATCTCAATTACAGGGCATTAATGACACCTGTAGCAACATCCTCACCAACAATAAACAATGAACAAAGAGAAAGGATGTTGAGAAACAGAAAATTCGCTGAAGAAAGACGTTTAGCAAGACTTAAAAGTGTTAATAACAATATAATTAATAATAATAGTAATCAAGTTGTGGATATTTCTAAAGAAGACAATGGGCATAGTAGCACTAATGAAAATAATATAGATGATAATCAAAGTGGAAAAGAAAAAGGCGAAACTGAAGAAACAAATATGAATAGTATTAAAAGAATAAATAGATCTAATGTAATTGATAGTTCAGATGATGATGCCGAAATTACTACAATTAATACATCCATAACTGTTGATATTCATAAAAGTAATTTTAATGAACAAACTCATTCAAAAAGTAATGAAAATAATTCAAATAATATTCTAAGAATGGATACAGATAGTGACACAGATATACCAAATGATAATGATATAGCTAATACATTAAATAATGATGTTAACAATGAAAGTCAAACTCGACAAAAGTCGAAAGTTTATGACAATGAAGATAATGAAAATGAACATTGTGATCCTAAAAAAATATATGACAAAACACAAAATAATAATAAAGATGATTGTAAAATATACGAAGAAAACGATAATAAAGATAATTCTACTGTGAATAATACATATGATGAACATAGGAACAATGCAGAGATTTTAAAAGAAAATGTTAAAAATAATGATAAAACTGAAAATATAAATAATGAAATTGTCATTGATTCAGAATTACTTCAAAAGGAAAGTGTAAATGAAGAACTAATGGATATAAATTTTGACGATGAATTTTGAATTAGTTATTAAAATGTACTAATTGTTAAATTTAAATTATATGTAAATAATATTATGTACGTGCATTTTTAATAGCTAAATGTTCCTAATTTTTTTTTAATAAAAATTTATGAGAAAAAGTGTATGGGAACAATTAGGATTTTTTGTTTTTTAGATTTACGCTGTATTGCCCATAAAACAGTGAAGTTGGATGAAACTTTTTTACTAGAACAAGGAAATTCGTTTTCCCGAGTGGGAATCAAACCCTCAATTCTTCCGCCTCATTGTTATTAAAGATAAAAAAGTGAGCAAAAAAAAATTTATAAAACAAAGTGATTAAGAAAATAAAAAAAAACGGCTTACATTCAATAATTTATTACGAGAATGCAAACGAAAACGAAACTTATCACAGTATAAATATAATTAACAGAAGCATGATTTATATTTTAGAAAATGTATAAAAAAAATTACCAAAGCGGGATTTGAATGTTGAACTTGGAAGGTTTCAAAAGGAGCCGGTTCAAGCCCTACTCTGTTTTTTATACGTTTTCCGAAATATCTCATCGTAACGTGGAATAACACAAAAAAAAATGTAAAAAATTTACTCAATCTATTTTATAAATAACCTAACACTACCAAATGCATGAACTTTGTATGACGTTAAACACGGGAATTAGTTAATATATATAATGAATATTATTAAATAGACTAACCAGGGATCACATCCATTTCACAAAATTTATAAAATATTAATTTTATGTGTCCATTATGTAATATATCCGTAATACAAAAAATATGAAAGAAAATTATCAATTCAAACCATAATTTTACGTTACATCACTAAAAGTTTAATATTAATTTAATTTTCGATTTTTACATAATTTCCTTATTCTCTACTTTCCATTTCGTTTTAAAAGGCCGGGGAAACGAATATATAATAAAAGTATATATAATTATTCAGATTTCATTAATATTAATAATTATTATGTTTAATAATCTATAACTATTTTCAATAATTATAATATCTATTTTTTTTTAATATAGTAAAAATATACATACAAATATTTCTAATATAAAATTATTTTAAATATTGAAATATAAAAAAAACAGTAAATGGCAATTTAAAAGGCGAAAATAATTTATTTACACAAAAAAAATATACACAATATTTATAAATGTTTTCTAATTGGTACTAAGAATTTTAACTTTCCAACAAGTCCGTCACAATTTACTGGGAAGTTATCGTAATACAAATTTTACAATTACAATTATTTTAGAAACACCTTATTGGACAGTTAAGAAGATAGAAGACATTAAAACTATTTATAAACATTATAAATTTTTAAAGATTTTATTAGTATATTTAATTAATTGAATTATTAAGATGACATAAAACACAGGCATATATAAAAATTTAATTTTTATATATATTTATTATCTGTACTTGCTAATAATAAAAGCACATCACTAGTTGAAATACTAAATGTGTCAAATAATTATTTTATTTACAGTGAAGCGAAACTAAAGGGTTTTTTTAGTTTCAAAATATTTTAAATGAGGACAATGTTTCTTAAATGAAGATAACAAAATACTTTTATTCCTTAGAATAAAAAGTTCAAATCAGTTTCATGCTGTATCCTCCACACAGCAGAGGGAACCTAAGACACTCCATTCCCCATGTTTACAAATTTTATGAATTTTTGAAAATGTCAAATATCATAATGTCATTGGCCAAACATTTTTAGAATACAAATTAAAATTACATACATTAATATTTGGTTTAAAATCAGTTCAATATAAAATAATATGAAAAAGTATTTTTTTAAAACATATATGTAAAACTTATTTTATTAACTTTTAATTCATTTTTCTGTCAAAAAAAACATTTTTATGTTATGTAACATTATTTTAAAATATTGAATCTATTTCATTTCCTTCCCCTATTCATTTACCAATTCTCTAATAAAAAAAGGAAGTATTTTTTTACAAATGTCTTTTATAATAATAATTAATCGGTTAAACGTAAAATTAAAATCCTCAGAATCCCTCAAAACAATTCACAAACTTCCGATATTAATCATTAACTTCATCATTAGATAATGACTAATTTAAAAAAATACCCAAATAATCAAATTAAAACTAATGATCATTAATTAATATCTGGTATAAGCGAAGCGAAGAACGATGTAAATATCATCCAAGTGACAGACAATAATGATTGATTCTCATCATTATTGTCATTGTCTGCTGTTCTGGTTTCATTATCGTTGGTTTGCGGTTCGTTAGCGTTACCGTTGGGTGCTG
>DWLH01002269.1:0-11089 GCA_018249795.1 Heliconius telesiphe telesiphe | reverse complement strand
TTTTAAATACACTTAAATAAATATTCGTATAGTTAAAGCAGACGTAGCCGCGCGGGGGCTGCTAGTATCGTAATATAAGTGGCGTAGGTACTTATGGTGTGTATAGCCGTAACGGAAATTTAGGCGGTGATTAATTATCTCTAATTGTCTGAAATATCATTTCATAGTACTTAGCGATACTATCCTGTATAGTAATTAATGAAATTTAAATTAAAAAATAAATATTAAATCGGCTTCACGCTGTATCCCGTATACAGCAGGGTAGGCATAGGGCACTTAGTGTTAAGATACTCTGTTACCCACTTTCCACCGAGTTCTGGTGGCGGAACTCAACACCGCGAAAAATGAAAATATAAATGTAAATAAATATTTCATTTCTTCAAGTGGGGATCGAACCCACAACCAGTCGATTTTGCAGTCACACTTTGTTTTTTTGAAGCCAGTCGTAGCCCCTGTGCTACGACTGGCTATAATAAAATTTATATAAATTATTATAGCAAGTCGTGGCGCAGGGACAGAAGCGTATGACTGTAAACGCGACAGTTTGTGGGTTCGATTCCAACTCGATCAAATTAAATATTAATTGTTTTTATTTCTTCGCTCTGGTGTCGACTTCGGAGCAAAGTGCGGCGTTGATATCCGTTACTCAACACGCAATGCCTCCAGAATTCGGCGAAAAGTCGGGAACGGATATGTCTTAATGGGGAATAGCATTCTGTTCTTCATTTACACCAGGTCCCAAAAAAAAAAAATATAGCAAATAATATAAATAATATAATAATATAAAGTAATGTAGTGACCTAGAACTAGCGTCTCTTGGAATTTATCCAAGCGATTTAAACAATTAAGCTGCATACACCTTACGAGGTACTCGACGACGTTGAAAATTCTATGTCGTCTATATTGTTTTACTTTTCATTGTGCACCGAGATGCTTATTATCGATGAAATAATAAAAAATATATATTAAATATAAAAAAAAGAATATATATTTGTTTTTTTTTTATATAATACTAGCGGGCGCGCGCGGCTTCTCCCGCTGATCAATAAAATATTTTTAAGTCTGAATTTAATTTTTTATAAAAATCGGTGGCGATTTAATGATTTTTCCATTTAAACTTTCAACCACTTATTTGAACCCCTAGAACCCCGAGTTCTAAAAAACCATGAAATACGTGTTCAATAAAATATTTTTAAGAGTCTGAATTTCAAATTTTATAAAAATCGGTGCCGATTGAATTTTTTTTCCATACAAACTTTCAACCCCTATTTCATCCCTTCAGGGTAAAAATTTTTCAAAATTCCTTCTTAGTGGATGTCCAGATTATGAAAATAAACATCTGTCCAAATGTCACGTTTCTACGCTCAGCGGTTACGGCTGTGCGTGCGTCTTACCTCAGTCAGTCAGGTACATGTCCTTTTATATATATAGATTAATTAATTTTCCCCACATTTTTAAAAAGATTATGGATGACTCTAAACGGAGTATTTAAAACATATCACGTTATTTCTTGATCTTACAGATTTAACGTTACGTGGCCGCCGCTTACAATGGAATGTTTTAAAATGCTTACATTTGAAACATAAACTTAGGGTTTCGTTTTTATTATCAATCAATATAAAAAAGATGCCTGAAAGTATTCTTTTTCATATTTCAGTTGACACAGTTTTAGGTCTCTACCCTACCCTAGAGACCTACAACTATCAAGCGTATTCAAATTTAATCTAGAGCATAAAATAAATTTCAAATTGTATTAATACTTTATTACAAATACGCTAATTTAAGCGCTTTTATTGTTATTTTCGCTGTATCCAGTGGACACTCTGCAGACAGACAGTCTGGGAACCTAGTGTTAAGACAATCTGTTCCCATTGAGACATTTCTTTTCTCCACTTTCGGTCGAATTTTGGATGCATTGTGTGTTGAGTGGTTGAACTCAACGCAGCGCTTTGCCTCTTTACCAGATCAAGGGAATGAAAAAGTTAAATCTTTCATTTTCTCGAGTGGGATCGAATTCACAACCATCTCGGTTACATTCGCGTTTGGCCTTGATGGTCTCGTATAATATAATATATATGTAAAAGAAACATAAAGATTCCTTTTTCATAACTATTACTTCTTAATTTAATTGCTTCAATTAGTTCCATGTAAAATTTATATTAGTTGAGACTTCTTTTGTCAGAAATAATTTATCTTCGAAGTTAAAGGAACGAAAGTTATATGCATGTAGTAAAAGGGTCGATTCGGCCCTTTTACAGTAATCATTAATCATTTTTCAGATTGATTAATAACTATAAATCTTAGAGTATATCTAAATACAGTGGATGCCACTGACACACAAATACTACATGCTTGACTCATTTTATAAATGCGGGTTCAAATTCCTTCCTTAAATAATTTTTAAAATTTTTAAACTGTTATTCAAAACATTTTTAAACCGACCTGGTCGGTTTCCATGAGGCGCGAGTTCGAGTCCCGCTGCGTTCAAATTTTTATACGTTTTCTAAATAAATATTTTTCTTTCCTAAGTGTGGAATAGTGTTAAACAGCATTAAGCATTGAACTCTGTAATTTTAGCTATCAATAATTAAGTTTGGTTGAAAATAAGCAATCAGGGTATTTTGATACGTGCTCACTCACACATTACAAATTTAAATACTTTAGAAGTAAGAAAAAACCTATAATTTCTAAAATTAAAAAATAAAATTTGTTGTATTGTTAAAACTCCATGTCCTCAGAAATATTTCTGCTTTCTTATTAAACAACTAGCCTAAAGATACACTTTCATTTTAAATACAAAGAATTCCCCAAATGATCACCTTCAATAGCGGTCGTGTGCAGCAGACGATACTAATCCGTATCTGATTAGTATACCACAGGGGATCAGTAACATATTAATTGGCAATTCTCAATTCCACTGTTTAATTCTATATCATTTTAATTCTATATAATAATAAATATAGCTAAATATTTATTTTAATAGATATATGTTATGTAATGTGTTTTTGTTATACTTTTTAGTGCCTCGAGAGGCCTCGGTATATTTTATAACTAAAGCTATAAAATATATCGGGGCCTCTCCCGTTCCTCTCTTACCGCTGACTTTTCTTTCATAAATCTTTTTTACCATTTTTCATCACAAATTCTTCTTCATTCTCACGATGACATCCTCGCTAGTAATTGCCATTCTGAGTATCTCTTCATTGCGGAATCGATCATCTATGCTGACTCCGCATAACCTACAAAGAGACCTTAACCCCACGGCATTCCTCTTTCTTACATTTTTATTCTGTAATAACCACGTTTCGCTGCCGTATAACAGCGTCGGTACCAACACTGCATTGAGTACGGCCAAACGTGTAGCTGTGCTGACGTTTAGCTGACTTAACAATGCAGCTAAGACACCATTAACCCTGTTACCGGCAGCAATACGCCTTACCACATCCATCTCGTTTCTACCATCTCTACTGAACATACTTCCCAAATATAATACTTAATTAATTTGTTATAAAATATTTTAAAAACATAATAAATATAAATACAAATTAAGTAAATGTGTGAAGAAAAATTAAAATATTAGAAAAAAATATTAATATATCTATGTACTAGCGGCCCACCCACGGCTTCGCCCGCATACCACCTATAATACTTTTATTATGCTGCATTTGCCAACACATTAATACATTCAATTATGAACACTACGTGGCTGTATGAGAGGGCGTCATCGGCGGCAAGGGCGCCCCCGCGAGTGGAGCCTCGGCATGCGGCAGTAAACAGAGCGTTGAATTATTTTAATTTTACATTTTCTCGAAAAGTATACGTCTAAATTACATGTAATTTTGTTTAAATTTAAACTATTATATTATATTAATATTATTATATTATATAATATTTAAAAAGTATAAGTCTAAATTACATGTAATTTAGTTTGAAGATAATCTTCAGCTTTTATAGCATGCTATAAAAGCTGAAGATTATTTCATTACATTTCCTTAATGATGACTTTCGCTCATAAGTTTACAATATATATCATATATATATCATTCCATTTCCAATATAGAAATAAAAATCAATAAAATATCACCTTACAATTTTCTATATTGTCACAACATGCGTTATTGTTGCTAATTTATAAGAGATAGAAATTTGTTGTCGCGGATTTTTTTTTAGAATAAAAAAATATATATTTTTGTCATACAAAGTTTTGACATATAATTAACAATTTTTGTAGCGCTCGCGCTAAAAGCAATCTGTTAGCGTGCCTTATTTTTGTTATTTCGTTATTTAAGACTAAGACTTACACCGAAATGTTATATTCTCTATAGCATTTCTGAAGATTGCAGCTTTCATACAAAACAAAAAGAGACTAAATCGGACCAATAGATCCAGAGATCTTAGCGTTTAAACAAACAAACAAACACTTCCGCTTTATTATATTAGTATAGACTAGTATAATAAAATTGTAAAAAAAATTAGGTTATAATAGATGTACATTAAGACTTGTAACTTGCGTATTAGTTTAAAACTTTTTTTATCCTCCCCCGTGGGATACGGCACTGTTTCTCTTTATCACGGGCTATTTTGTAACCCATTTAAGAGGACAGTACCTCAACCAATTATTGTATACTATATAAGTGTTTAAATAAAGTTATTATTATTATTATATAGTATAGATGTCGTGGCCATATACTAGAATGAACAATTTTACAATGCCACCGAGAATATCATAAAATAGTTGCATTTCACGAGAATTCTATGAATTTTATGAAATTCAGCAAGTTAAAGTGACTAAGTTTCCAATTTAAATATTTTCAATTCCATAAATTTTTATACGCCAAAAAAAAATTTGGTTTCTCTTACTTATTCATAATATTGTCATAGATTTCAGTGTCATTACAAAAGAAATTATAATTTGATGAAATGGTGTCATAGGCCAGTCGTGGTGCGGGGGCACAAAGTGTGACTGTAAAACCGACTGGTTGTGGGTTCGATCCCCACTCGAGGAAATGAAATATTTACTTAAATTTATATTCCCATTTCTTCGCTCTGGTGTCAAAGAAGCGCGAAGCGCGGCGTTGGGTTCTGCCAGTCAAAACGCAATACCTCCAGAATTTGGTAGAAAGTGGGGAACGGAGTATCTTAACACTAGGTTCCCTCTGCCTACCCTGCCGTGTGCGGGATACAGCGTGAAGGTGATTTATTTATTTTTGATTTATATCTTTAACTAAATTTCCAAATAGTATGTGTGAACACACGATTACGTTAGCTTTAAAACCGGATGTAACACTTCTATGTGTTTATTATTAATAAATATTTATAATACGAGATACATTACAGAATATTCAATTTAGTGCAAACATAAATCTTTATTGACGTCGATGATGTATAGTTCGTAGTAAACGGGTAGGATTTTGTAAGCAAAAGCAAAATGCAATGATTACCATAATGTAAATTCGATATTAGAAAAAAAAAGATACTATATTAAATAGATATATATATACATTTTTACTTTGAATTGAAATATTTATTTAAATACAATATTATATTTGTTTAAGTTTTTGTATGAAGATATTAATAAAACTGTTTGAAAAAGATTTTCGTTATATTTAATCAATTGTGATATTATACTTATATATATTCAAATAAAAATGTATAAAATTTTTAAATTTTAATACGTTTTCTAAATAAGTACTTTTTTTCCTAAGTGTGGAATAACACTTTTAAAATGTTAAAAATATTTAATATATATCATTCTCTCTTGCCAGACGAAAATTCTTAGTAATTATCTTTGGGTAGCGGAAACTTGCACAAATCTTACTACAGAGATGCTAACAACATAAATAAGTTGTAGTTGTAACAAGCGTATAAAAATTTAGACGTTGCTTGATGATAACGTATGGTTTAGTGGTCAGAGCGCCTGGTCGGTTTCCAGGAGGCGCGGGTTGGACTCCCGCTACGTTAAAATTTTTATACGTTTTCTTAATAAGTATTTTCTTTCCTAAATGTAAAATAACACTTTAAAAATGTTAAAAATAATTGTGATATTTATTTTTTACTATAAATTCAACTCTCAATCGTTATTAGAAATAAAATAAATTTTAGCCATTCATGTCAGATTTATCTTAACTGTGTTGATACAATTTGTAATCGGATTTTGTTTTTATTTATAACTATACGAATAACTACTAGTAATCCATATAAAAACCACACGTCATCTCCATCATATAGAATAGTACTGGAAAACCTAGTTATGTTATTCAAAATCAAATCATATCAGCTTCACGCTGTATCCCGCATACAGCAGGAAAGCAAAGGGAACCTAGTGTCAAGACACTACGTTCCTCACTTTCTACTCTTTTTTATTCGACACCAGAGCGAAGAAATGAAAATATTAAATATTTAATTTTTTCGAATGGCGATCGAACAGTCGTACTTTGTGGCCCTGCGCCATGGCTGGCCACCAAATCAAATTTAAAATATTCAATAGAATTTTGCCAATACTTTAATTCATAGAAGGAAAGGAAGGGAGTTTCGGATGACGCAAAACGTCATACTATTAACTGGATTCCGCGATGATGATCATAACTTGATTCTACAATAATTGATGATTTTTTTATCCTGTTAGATCCTGTAAATATAAATTTATTGTATGTTTTATCTATATATTATGCTTGCAATATTTTTTGCGGATTTCATAAGATATTTACATTTTAATATATTTTTTAAAATGTAGAGAAATGTAGAGTAACTGTATGATCCAGATTGCATATTAGGAAGCTCAACATACGTATTTTGTTAACCTGTTTGAGAAATTATCTGTATTATGGATATAAAATGTAGCTAAAGTAGCATTCACAGTTAAATGCATGCAATGCATTTGTTCAGCATGTTATTGAGGTAAAGTTTTAGTTATTTATATCGTGGACATTTATTGTTGATTCTTGATGTAATTCTTTTTATATATTCCATCCCAAAATTTATTTGTTTTGTTTTTTTTGTATCAATTTCTCACAATTTACGTTAGGTGTTAGTTAAACTATGATTTAACTCACAATCGTTGGGCATGATCAATATTTTTTTTTTAGGTTCACGCTATATTCCAAACATAGCAGAGTAGGCGTAGGAGAGGTAGCCTAGTGTTAAGACACTCCGTTTCCGTTAAGACACTTCCATTCCCCACTTTCCGCAAAATTCTGAAGGCATTACGTATTGGGTAGTGATATTCATCGCCGTGTCTGCCACGTTACCAGAACAAGGAAATTAAAATATTAAACAATTTGATTCGTCGGGTGGAAATCGAACCCACGACCCACCCACGCTTACAGTTTCATGTTTGTGCCCTTGTGCTGAAACGTAAAACTTCTATTAAATTTTTGTAAATACCATTATTCACGATCAAAACGAAGCACTTAAGCGAAATACGATCATTCGTGACATTCAATAGAAGCATTGTTAGGGTATTTTAGTATAGATATTTCTGTGTTACGGAACATTAGAAGTTAGAAGCTGTGAACATATGGTACATATAGTATATTCAAATTTATTATTCTTTTCCAATGCTGGATGGAATATGCGAATTTAAAAAATTGTATTTATTGTAAAAATAATGGCCGACGTGTTCCAAATCGTATTTTGTGACTTTAATTTTGTTTCAATAATAGAAATTACGCAGGAAAGAGTGAGGCCAGTCATGGCGCAGGGGTACAAAGTGTGACTGTAAAATCGACTGGTTGTAGATTCGATCCCCACTCGAGGAAGAGAAATATTTATTTATATTTATATTTTCATTTCTTCGGTCTGGTGTCGAGGCAAAGCGCGGCGTTGAGTTCCGCCACTCAGTACGCAATGCCTCCAGAACTCGGCGGAAAGTAGGGAAGGAGTGTCTTAACACCAGATTCCCTCTGCCTATCCTGTTGTGCGGAATATAGCGTGAAGCTAAAAAAAAACGTAGGAAAGAATGTTTATATTATAACCCTTAATTTTGAACGAATATTTTCAATGTAATTATGAACTAAATTCTTCGATCCTAAGAATCTGAAGGATGCGCTCTCAGAGTATTCTAAAGTTTATACTTATATGCATTTAAATGTCGATTTATATTTTGGCGATATTTTAAATTAAATATGTAATTTACTTGCATTATATTCTAAAAAAAATGAGCTACACGCTGTATCTCGCACACAGCAGGGTAGCAGAGGAAACCTAGTGTTAAGACACTCCGTTCCTCACTATCCGCTGAGTTCTGGTGGCATTGCCTGTTGAGTGGCGAAACTCAAAGCCGCGCTTTGCCTCGAGACCAGAGCGAAGAAATGAAAATATAAATGTAAATAAATATTTCATTTCCTCATTATATTCTTATTTATGAATTTGTCTATTGTACCTCCTCTTCAGACTCCCATTAAATTCAATTCTAACTACTGTTAACTAGTTAAAGGTATTGCCGTGTTTATGTTTATAGTCATTATTATAAATGATATTGGAAGTTTGTACTGTTTATTTATATAAAATACACCAACTATGCCAAATTTCATAAATAGTAGTAAGTTTCCATAACGTATTAATATAATAATATTATTTATATAAAATTCCAGGCCAGTCGTGGCGCAGGGGCAAAAAGTGTGAATTACGTTCGACCCCACTCGAGGAAATGAAATATTTATTTACATTTATATTTTCATTTCTTCGCCCTGGTGTAGAGGCAAAGCGTAGCGTTTAGTTCCGCCACTCAACACGCAATACTCCCGAACTCGGCGGAAAGTGGGGAACGGAGGGTCTTAACACTAGATTCCCTTTGCCTACCCAGCTGTGTGCGGGATACAGCGTGAAGCTGATTTGATTTTTTTTATTTGATTCCCCTAAGTGAGATTTTAAAATATAGCCATAATGACCGGTCAGTCAGTACCGAATTTTACTTCATTAACGTCAAGAGCTTTAACAGAAATCTGATATTTGATGCTATGCCATCACAGTGATAATTGCAAAGTAAACACAATTATAGGAAGAGGCTCTTCATATTTTCTTTCCTTGTATAAGATGTTGTAATAGAAACTAAAAGTAATAGCGGCCAAGACAGTCATGGCCCAATGCCACACCGTATGACTGTAAATAAGACGGTCGTGGGTTCGATTTCCACTCATGGAAATTAATTATTTAATATTTTCGTTGAAGTCCGCCATTTAATAAGCAATGTTTAAAAAATTTTAAACTTTTCAAACTAATCCCTCCCCTACCATATGTTATATGTTGAATACAGCGTGAAGCTAAAAAAAAGAGTCAATAGCCTTAACTTATCAAATAATAGAAACCAAAGTAATACCATTAGACAAATGTAATTAGATCCACCATTGTGATTAAAACCCACGACCAACTCGCAATGCCTCCAGAATTCGGCGAAAGTTAAAAGTGGAGTGTCTTAACACTCCCACTGTAAACACTCGCTTAACACCTTAAATCTAAGTAAAATTTTATAAAATAATGTAAAGTTAAAAATAAAATTTTCTTATTATAGGTATTAATTATATGTAACCAATAATGTTATTAATATATATGATAAGGAAATTAGATATCATTTAATAATAAATTAAAAAAGGGTATGGACCAAATGTCTGTGTAGTGTTAAGTAATAATAATTAAAAAAAAAAAAACTCCCCCACTGCCCACTCTGATGTATGAGGGATACAGCGTGAAACCGAAAAAAATATTTGTTAATTCACAATCTCTAAATCAACAGATCAACCAATATGAATCATATTTCTATGTCATATAGCACTGACATATTACTTCTAGTGCTACACCTGAGCGCAATACACTTTGTCAATTTCTACCACAACAGATGAAATTTGTACGATGAAATTCCGAGAAATTTTATCGTACCATACTGAATAAAAGGATGGTCTAAGTAGGTCTTTTGTTCTGTTTGTTTTATTTTATTTTTAACTTATTTTACAAAATTAAACCTTTTTCGTTTCTTGTAATTTTGTTGTGTAAAAACACTGTTCCCATTATGTCACTTTTGTTCCTGATTGATCTGCGACCTGATCAGATTTTTTTCATTACCAGAGCGAAGAAATTAACATTCAAATATTACATTTCCTCTAATAAGAATTGAATCCACAACCTGTCTCGCTTACAGTCGCAAGCTTGTGCCGCTGCGCCACGTAAAATTACTGTTTAGACGTGACAGTGGTGACATGTATCCAACATCTGTCGAAGGAGATCGCGGTTTGGAAAGTATACCGTTGGGTGCTATCAACTTTTATGATGACGATCTGAAGAAAAATTTTGACTGGATGCGAAAAGTGGCTTATCTCTCGAAGGCTCTGGCGCATCCTGATGAAGACCTACGTCGAGTAGTGAGCACGAACGGGCTGAGTCGATTAATTATATTTATTAATAGTCGAATAGACTAAGTAATTGATGTCTTGATTTCATTATCCTTTTTACGGCCTTTTTGATTGTTGATGCGATTTCGATTCAGTGGTGTATATTTTTGAAGTATTGTTGGTTTTCTTGTTTAATTATACATAATTTTAAGTATAAGCATAAGTCTAATTATACATAATTAGAGTAAATAACAACAATACTTCAAAAATATACACCCCTTAATCGGAATTGCATCAACAATATACACCCCTGAATCGGAATTATATCTATATATAATAAGACAGTAAAAATATTTTGTCTGTACATTTAGTAATTTACACTTAAAAAGAATAATAGAAAGCAAAAATATTTTTTTGAATTTCTTGTCTGTCTGTCTGTCGATATCTATGTCCACATTTTTCTCTGAAAGTACTGAACCGATTTACTTAAAAGTTTCACCAATTGCTTTGTTTGAACTCAACTTAACTACTAAAGTTTGGTTCATCAAAATCGGTTCATTAAAAAAAAAGTTATCGTCATTTGAATGAACTCAAGGCATTAGTTTGCCTGCGAATGTTATATAGCAATCGCGCTGGTAATACTCCTGGCTAAAGAATGACATTCGAAACGTCTTGGTTATATGACTGTTGATAAAAATATATATTTTTGAAGCACTATTATACAATATTTTATACAATAAAGTAAACAAAATTGAATTGTTAGTGGA
>DWLH01002268.1:0-11089 GCA_018249795.1 Heliconius telesiphe telesiphe | reverse complement strand
GTGAAATGACGGAATAGTTGCACGTTTGGGTACACAATACAATGCTGACGACCGACGCTGATATACGGCAGCAAAACGTAGGTGTTGCAAAAGAAGAGTGAAAGAAACGTAAGATATGCAGCATTAATTGTATATGTATGTATGTAAATATATCTTTTCTCCCGAGCGAGGGTTTGTGATTTATAAGACCCGATGTTATGGTTAGGTTTATCCGCTCTTTACCCAGACGCAGCTGACTTCGATACATGTCCGTTCTTGACATAGGAGATGTGTTTGTTCCCCCAATACCGATGCTTCCCCTTTTTTGAACAATGTATGTTAAATCTCAGTTACTATCTAGGTTTTATAGGTGACTACACACTGCAGAGAAAAATTACGTTTCACTGGTCTTAAGAATTGGATTTACTTTCTTGTTAGACTTAAATATAGTTTTAATGGAAGCTTTTCTTAAAATGTTGTAATCCTGTCTTTTTCAAAAGGTGTTTTACATATAGTAGAAGTCCCGGTTGCCTTTCTATCTGGAGGTCTTCCGATAACGCTGGAGGGGAGTAGTCATCTTGTTCTGATGAAAGGCATTCTTCACCTATCAAAGCTCGTCCCCTAGGGGATATTTCATTAAAAATAGCAAAAAAAAATGAAACTATATTAATTACGAATATTTTTGAAAAGAAATTAGCTAAGAATACACCAAATCTCCACGTAAAATATTATATTTTTTGAAGAATTTTCTTAAAATATATTTTTGTATACACTAAAACACATGATTGCCTGGAAAATAACTGCCGCAAGCAAAGGTTGCCATCATTTGAAATATTTTATTCCGATTCTATTTGACTGAGAATAGACGATGAAATGCGCGGTTTGCCTTATGTTTTAAAGTAAAATATTATATAATAGGTCAGTCTTAAAATTAATGTTTATTCTCGCTATTCACCTGTTAAATTATGATTTGTGATTAAAATCACTATCAAGTTCAATTATTTGGAACGGATTCCAAGCAAGTCAAAGTATACCGTTCAACAGGTACAGCGTTCTTTATAGCCACAGTAGTGGCTAAGTTGAATTGTAGATAATATGATAGCATACTTGCTATCTGTCTTTTATAAAAATAAGATAGGTGTAGCCTATCACATGTCAAATTATTTTTTTTTATATTAATTACTTGTTTTAATGTCAATTAAATTGATTTTATTATTATTATCTCTTAATGTTACATAATTACTATTTATTAATATGTATATAACATATTATTTAAATTAAATCTAATATCATTTTCTTGTGGCAACTTTATTATATAAGAAAATGTAAACATAATATTTTTTTTTACATTTAAATTCATTAATTGTAAATAGTATTCTTGTAATAACTTTTTATTCACATTTCCCCTTCCCCCAATCAAAATAATTAAAATTGTGTTAGGACAATGAGTATTAGATAGAATTTTACTAATAATTTGGGATTATGTGGCTCCAGGCATACAACAATTTAATACTGAGTGTCCTTTACAAATGTTATTTAATATCACACCCATATTTTTATTATTACGCATAAGTCGATACAGTGATTTGCAAAAACACTCATGAAGAGTTGGCGATCGCGAGACTGAGGAATGAATCCTGCCATGTACTGGGCGTTTGCGACTGTAATTGGATCGTCGGAATCTGGAAGGTCGTTGCGATGTCGAAGAAGCGTCTGTGGATGAGGAGCATACTTATTACACCCTTCGACAATGAGTGGGTTGGAGTGAGAATCTGCACGCTTGTAGTAGGTTAGGCGTTTGCAGAATTCCTTTAACAATTCTAATTCAAAATCTAGGTCGTCGGCAGCTCGTTGCAGTCTTTCGGCTAGGATCCAAACGGAGCGATCCGTGGTAAATAGCGGTGTCATCGGCATACATCGCAAGTTCGACTTTATCTGGACGGGGGATGTTACTGGTGTAAAGCGCGTATAATAATGGAGAAAGTATGGAGACTTGCGCGACTCCGGCGCGAACGGGTCTAGAGGACGGTAGTGTCTTGTCTAATTCTAATCTGTATCAGAACGTGCGGTTCGACAGGTATTCCCGAATGATGTGAACGAGAGTCTGCAAGTGCCATACGCCGGAACTTGAAGAGCAGGCCGTTGTGCTAGACCTTGTCGAAGGCTTTGGCTATGTCTAGAAAAATGGCAGCCGTGTCGTTGCGAATCAATCTACGACCTATCGAGAGCGAATCCGAATGTGTGCTAGCTTTTAAAATTATGAGCACGGTGGTGGTGGGTGTCGATAATCTTCTAACACAGGAAGGATCCTACTCGCACGCATCCGTCACACGTTAGATATTCTGCTCACAATACATTTCTCAACATTATAGAATTTTCTCAATATCTATTATCATGCCTATTATTCTATGTTGACAACATGTTAGGATTTTTTAGACATTAATAGAAATGATGATTGCCATATTTCCTAATATGGCAACCATCATTTCTAATATGTTTTATGCTATTAAAATATAATGATACCTTAGTTGTAATATCGTTTAGAGATATTTTTATACAAATCAGAAGGTAGTTTGTAGTTGAAGTCATTTAAATCTTTTGATTTCTTATATTAGAGATAAATAAAAAAACAATTCTCAACTATATAATTTATTCACATTCAATACAAAACGTGTGTGACAGTAATCATAATATTGAAAACAGGTCATATTATCTTATTAATAAAAAAAATATATTAATAATCACCACACACTAATAAATAATTAATTATTACAAATGTAATGAAATGATAGAAAATCAATAAATAAATAATGACAAATAAAAGTAATAAATTGAGACACACGTCACATATATGTGCTAGACAGACTAGTTCTCACAGACGTCTAATAAAGTGAAATGGCAACAAATGATAAAACATAGTAACTATTTCATTAAAATACTTCTGTTCTGCCTTAACAAAATAGATTCTTTGAATTCGAAAACATTAAATGTATATACCTACATATAGTAGGTGGCTGTAACTTTCTTTATAAATACGAATTATTACTAAGAAAACCTTCAACTAAGCACCATTCTATTCGATTACTGTTGCTCGACTGCGAGTGAGCGGTCAATACTATTCGGTTAACATTTAAACTTATGAGCTGGCTTACTATACCGACGATAGTAAATATAAAATAATTAAAATTAACATAATGAGTTAAAACGTTTGTGCAAAACACTAAAACTTGCGTCATCATCATTTCAACAAACTTGACTATCAAATCCAGTAACTTATGTTATAAAGGCACATAAGATCAATTCACAATAAAGTTTATAAAAAAAGGTAATATATGCAAAATATATTATTAAAATTGTATATTTCTAAGAAAGTTACTTTTAAATACAGATAAAATTGCTTACTCCTTGAAAAGTTGCAGTTGTAGTGATTATGTTTTTGGTTTAACGATCGACTAAAGAGATTTCTTGAGATGCGCTATTCGTCAATTAGTCTAAGTACTAACTTCGCAAATGCAAAAGACTAAGTGGCAAGAATTATACGCGTACTATGAAACTATCTTATAATGCTATAAAGTAGTGGAGATAAAATTGAGATTTCGTAATAAATATCCGAGTTCCAACGAATTTCGTTATAAATTTCAATTTGCCTCGACCGAATGTTACGCGACAACAAAATATTGTAATCTATAGTAATATTAATAGCGCCTCTCAGTCAATTTTCGTAGAGCGTTCTGAACCGTCGCCTTCGCCTTTAGGTGTGACATTGGATCTGAAATTCAAAATCACACGGGTTATTAAACAAGCAAATGCATTAACAAGTCATTCCGCTGATGCTCGAATGATACAAGTGTGCGTCATGATATTTATTAAATCAACGTTATTTCTACTGAATGAAACTGCTTCGTTAATAGCAGAATATTTTTTGATATTTTCAAAGTATTCCTTTGCATAGCTGATTATTATTTATAATATTTAGGCTAATGTAAAACTATAAATTCTTTTATCTATGGATATATATAAATCTACAATATATTATAAAACTTAAGCATTAGTGCTGTAAAAATTTAATTCAAAAGCGTGAAGCGTGCACAGATGTTTTTGTAGGGAAAGTTATTTATTATTATTTACTTTACATGAAATAAACTCCGTCATACACACCTCGGCAATGGGTCCTTTTCGGGGTCGGGTTTCCTAGTAACGCTGATTGAATACTTTCGTTGTCTTATTTTTTCTAATATATTTTCCGGACTTGGTTCTTTTTCACTCTCTTTGAGAATAATTGCTGAGTTCCTAATTTTTTTCGGTCTGTAGGTGGCGTAGCTCCCGGGTGAGAACAAGGAGCTAGTTCTACTATACTTTTGAGATTCTCTCGGAAGACCGTAATTCTGATCTTCCGCGGGGTCTGAACTGTCGAATAAAGATTTTGTTCTCGAATATTTACTAGAGCCGTAGGAGGCCGGTTGATCGTAATCTAGATAAGATCTGCCAGGATACTTCCTAAAGTCGTTGCGGTCAAGCGACCTGTACATGTCTACTTTGTCATTCATTCCATCATATCTTAAGCTGCTTCGTGTATTGACAGGCAAGTCTGCGAGTAGAGATCGATAGCGTTCCGTGGACGGTGACAAGTCTGAGCCTACAGACAGACCCGGGGACAGGTCGTAGTTTCCCGGGGATGAGGGGGACGCGTCATATTTAGGCTCTGCCGCAATCGGAGAAGTAATACGTGCTAGAGGGTCATATTCAGTAGCTCCGGGACCAACTAGACTACTTTTCCTTCGCTGTTTCTTTTCGTTAAATCGTGAATAGAAACTTTTCCTTCGTATTCTTTCTGCAAGATCCTCCTTTTCGGGGGTCGTGGAGTCGTGGTTTCTCGCGGGTAAGTGATGTGTGCTAAGCTTATCTTTGCCGTCAGCACTCTGCTCAGATTTGACGTCAGAGTTCGAGTAAGTGGATCTACTTCGTGACCGACTCCTGTTGTTTGCGTCGCTAAAGTCGTCCTTAGGGTCGCCTCCGTCTGGGACAGATCCGTTCTTTTCTAAATAGCCTATATCCGTATCTTTTTCTACGTCGGATATATTAATTACTTGGGGTTCTATCACAGAATTAATAGGAACTATTTTTTTTACTCTTGGCAACCTTGAGAAATCTAATTTCAACGAATTTTTCATACTTTTAGAATCACTGTCTTTTTTAAGTACTGGGCGTTCATTATTATCAACGTTTATCATATTTCCGTCGTCGCTTGCCATCCTGGCGTATCTATTTTTGCGTCCTAAGCCATTTAATAATAAAGAGTTTGGCCGTTTTGGCTTATCTTCGAGATCAACAGTCGATCTTAACGTCTCCTCACCAATAGATATATATTCATTATTGGGCTGCTTGTGTTCCGTATCTCCTCTGTCTGTGTTATTTTTACTTATTTTTTCCTTAGGTTCAAACTTTTTAAATAAGCCGAGTACTTTGGATACAGTTGTTTTATTTTGGTTACTATTTTGATTTTCCAGAGCAGCCACATCGGTAATTGTCACAGCTCTTTTAATTAAATTCGATTCTGTGGGTGGTTGAACGTTTGCTGGAACGGAGTTCTCTCGCACAGTGCGAATCGGTTTACTTATGTCACTTTTGACATTAGATAATTTTTCTGGTGAGTTTGATTTAGACGATGTAAATTTTTCCAACTTATGTCCAATTGATTGTAAAACTGATTTCTTTTTGGGTACAACACTAATTTTTGTACTGTCGTCACTACTTTTCTCCTTTACTTTTTTAGTAACTTTTTTCTTTTCAACTGACGTTTTAGAACCATTGGCCTCTGTTGAACTCAAATCAGTCTTTGATTTAGAAGATACCTTTTTGATAATCTTCTTCTTAATTACATTTTTCTTTTCGTTTGTTTCACCTTCTAGGGTTGTTAATTTGGTATCTTCTTTTTTATTTACAATTTTACTTTCTTTTCCTTTTGTATCATCGGCACTTAGTAAAGCGGGACCATTCTTAGTAATTTTGTCATCATCAGTACTATCAATCTTACCGTTAGTATTAGTCACTTTATATCTCTGTAATGTCAGCGAAGGTTCATTTACTTTTTTCTCTGTAGTAGATTCAATGTTTTTCTGTGATTCAGATTTCGTCACAAACGGTTTGGTCTTTTTAGGTAAAGTGATGCTAAAGCTTACTTCTATATCAGTTTTAGTTTCAGGAGATATAATTTTTTCAGAAGTTTTATTTTCATCTTTTTTATTCATGCGATTGAGATACACCTTTTCTGGTGACGGATTACTAGCCGGATAACTTTTCGGCCTCATAAGTTTGGATTCTCTGTTAGCTTTTTTATCATCTGTATCGTTATCATTACTTCTACAACTTTCTAATGACAAACTATTATTCGTGTCATCATATTGATCAACATGTTTTATAGGATAACTTTTAGGCCTTACCATCTTCGATTCCTTATTTATGATATTTTCTTTCTTTTCACTATGTTTTGATTCAGAAACTAAGGTAGAGGAATCTAATGTGGTTTCTTTAATATTATCTAGAATAGGGAAAAACGGTGTGTTAGATCTACTCCGCTCTTTTAATATTATATTACTAATTGGCGATAAGCTTTTTTTACCCGAGCTTTCATCTTTCGGATCAAATTTAAAATCACTAACTTCAGTCGGGCTCTTAGCGTTACATTCGAGTGATTTATTTTTCTTTTCTCGAATTTCTTTAAGAATTTTTTGTGTCTCTAACTCCTTTTCCTTTTTATGTTTAGCATATAAGCTTTCATCGGAGGGTGTATCAAAAAAGTCTGATCGCAAAAATCTTGAAATTCGTTTTTTGGGCTGATCCCCGCTTAATCTGAGGGACTGGCGTCTAAGTGTCAAGCTCGGTGAACTTGCCGCGGAGGGTGCGCCATAGGCCGCTATATAGCTCGGATCAGATAAAATACTACCGCTGTCCAGAGAACGGCTCTCATCTATAGATAGATTTCTTTCAGGCGCTAAATATTTACTCAATAGCGGGCGATCCTGAATATGGCGTGATGTGTCAGTTTTGGGCTCATCTAATTTTGCGGCACTTTCATTTGCTAAAGAGCTGGTCGTGTCGGATTCCATGGAGGTGGTGGAGCGTCGCCTCTCGCGAGGTAGGGTGCAGTACTGGGGGTCGGGCTGGTCCGGCGGTCCGGCGGGCGCGTGCAGCGACAGCGTGCGGCGCAGGCGCGCGGCGGCCCGCGGCGGCAGGTGCGCCAGCAGCTGGCGCTGCAGGCGCCGCGACAGCGCCGGCGTGAGGCCCGACAGCGCGCGCATCTCGCGCTCCGAGAACTCTATGGCGCTGAGGTCCAGGTCCGACAGGTCCAGCCCCTCCACCTTCTTACTACTACCTGCAATGTCAATCGAAAACACACGATTTCCATCATGCATGGTGGTCGCTAAGATGGCTTATTTACAGTCGATGGCTGACTCTATTTCCACCCACGGTGGGGTGCCGGCTCGGCTCACGGGTCGTGAACAGATCGGAGTTATTTGTTGTGATTAGGGGATGCAAACACCGATGCGACTGGTTAAAAGTTAAATTTGAAAATTTTAGTCTAATTAGAATTAATATCAAAACGAAAAGCGAAAAAAATGCAAAAAAAATCAACGCACAAAATGTATGCATTAAAATGTTGCTTTTCGAACAAGATGTATTTACCATTATTGCGACATGAGCGCAGTGACATGAGCCGGCAAACAAACAGCGATGAACAAATAAACATAGTTTAGTACCTATTGCTGCGCGGCGTGTGTCGGTGTGTCGGGGCCGCCGGGGCCGCCGTGGAGGGTCGGTTTGGGCGGAGCATGCAGTGTAACGCGCAACCCAACTGCAACCACACCAACACAACCTCACTACTGCGTCACCCCCCTCTATCTACACACCACATCGACTAGCTACGTGTATGCTGTGATCTTTCCAAACAAATTCATTAACTGACCAGTAACTGAATAGAAATGCAAAACAATTATAAAATATTCTTTAATCATACACATTAAGGCATTGCCTCGCCGCTTATTATGCAAAATGAATAAAAAAATATGCTTCTTTTTAACACGTCATGCAATCGTAACTACGAATATGAAATTGTGATAATAATCGAGAGCGACGCAACATTTTCCTGCTAATGTTAGCGGAGGCAAAGTCAACACCTGCACAAAGAATGCATACAATGTGAACACTACGATGCAGAAACAAGTCATATTTAGTAATCAAATGTTAATAATAAAGAGGGGCAAAAAAGGACACACAAAAATGTAAACGGAAATTTCGAATTATGTATTCGAAATTGTCTGTTACACGGATGTTATAGGAAAAATCACTGGCACGCGTCGCGACCCCGCCCGCCGCCCACGACCCCCGACCCCCGACCCCTGGGTCGGACTATCATCAGTTAATCCATTTGTTTAGTGTAAGCTATAAGTGAGGCGTGCGATATCTAACTACTAGCGGTGCCCGTGAATGCTTTATGAATTGTGTGAATCATTGAATACACAATCTAATAGTTTTTTGCACGATAAAATAAAATTAAAACATCTTTATTTAATTCAATTCAATTTTTAAAAAAAGAGTGACAG
The DNA here is from genome assembly GCA_018249795.1 of Heliconius telesiphe telesiphe. Lineage (NCBI taxonomy): Eukaryota > Metazoa > Arthropoda > Insecta > Lepidoptera > Nymphalidae > Heliconius > Heliconius telesiphe. The sequence goes on along the minus strand of DWLH01002268.1, from coordinate 2,510 downwards.
CTTCAACATAAAATTTCGGATACATAATAACAATATATTTATTCCCAAATAAAATTAGAAATAGAAAACGTACAACAATTTCAGATTTCAAATCCCATTGAATCATAAAAAGATATTATTCTTAAAGGCCATTATACTTTGAAAAAAGAATAAAGTTAATATAATATATTAATCTAACGAATTATAAAAAGAAAGAAACGTTCTCAAAGACATATAAAATTTGGCAAAGGACAACAATTAACAATTTCAAATTTAATGATTTCATATGAAAATTTGTATCAGCGGAAGCGTGTTCGGGCGGTAGGGGGCGACGTGGCGGGTGCGGGGTGCGCAGTGTGTAGCGGGGCGTGGCGGGTGCGGCACTCACCTCGCGGCAGCGACTGGCGGGACTTGCTGAACACTGAGTCGAAAGGCGCGTGCAGGTCGCGAGAGCCCCAGCCTTCACGCCTGTTTAAAATCATGTCAGAATAAGTATAATATAGTTGTAATAGTTTACAAAAATATATATATATTTATATATTAAATATATATATATGTATCTGATCTTTTATTACTTCTTGCGTGTACTATTTCTTTAAGCAACTATTATGTAAATACGATATTCATATTTATTTATAATATAATCACAAAACAAATAATAAAAGAACAATTTGCAGTCATATTGTTAAAATTATTCGATTGAATATAAAAATATTCAATTGAAATATTTTATATTTATTATTACTATATATTATTACTTTTAATTTTATTTATTAGCAACGAACTCACGTTTCGGACACACTTCGTTTACTTTCCATGTACCTATGAGTGCTGCGTGTAATGGAAGCGAGCGTCACATTTATAATATATAAAAATTATAGTGTAATATTAATTATTATTTTTTTGTTACCAGGTGATAGATAAATGTTTATATTAAAATGAGAAATACTCACAAAAGATGTCTCCGCGGTAAATGGGGGCTGCATGCGGAAAAAACGTCATTATTTATTAGTCTGTACGCAAAAAAAAAGCATGCGAAAAATTAATTAAATTTTACCTGAAAATAAACCATATTAAATAATGAGTTATTGATAAAGTAAATTATCTTGTTTTATGTTATGAAAAAATAAAGGTTTATCTATAACATTTTTTTTTAATAAAATCATACTATTATAGAAAACTTATCAATTTTTTTATAGATAAAACTATTTGAATTATTGTGACCGTTTCTCACAGAAATGAAGTTCAAGAGCCTGTCCCTTTGCTATGAACTGAAATATTAATGTAAGTAAATTATTGATAATAAATAACACATAAGAATAAAAAAAATATATTAAAATGATCAGACAACTCTTTTGAAATGATTAGGGTAATTATGATTGTGAGTATTTAAAATAATGATGAAACAAATCTATCAGGTCCCAATTCACATAATTATATTTGTTATATGTCACCTGTTGAAAAATGGCGATTGCAAATTGTTGAATAATGAATGGGGATGCTGGAAGCCTGGACCCTCCTCACCGTTCAGACGTTGGGTAAGAGCACGCACCTTAAAAAAAGGAAAAAAGTATGATAGAAATAAATTCCTTATATTTTAAATACAAAAGCGACTTTGTTACATTTTCTCGGTTCTCGCCATGTCTACTTCTTTTAGGTAGAAAAGTGAAATATCATAAATATAGAATTTATCTGGCATTTTTAATGGTTCTGTAAAAATAAAATACGCACGGAAATGAAAATCCAATAAATAACTTACTCTGTGCAGTAGAGTGGAGAACAAATTCTCAGCAGTGAGTAGATGGAAGCCCTCATCTTCTTCATCTTCTTCACCAGAGCTTACTGATTCCGCTCGTGCAGCTCTAGTAGACCTGAATAATTATTTGATATTTATTACTAAGCAAGTTTATCATATTTTAAATGAAACTCTTTAACCAGATTAATCTCTTATGTTTAGTAATATATATTTTTTGAAACTCAACATTTTGAACACTTTGCAGTTGTTCATAGTCACAAAGAGACTCACTGGTGACTACAGAAGTTTTTTTTTGTGTTTTTCATACACTTTTTTTATACACGAAAGGAAAATATTATAAATATAGGAAAAAAAGTTAAAATTTTACTAGTAATAAGTTATTTGAGGCCAGTCATGGCGCATGGGCACAAAGTGTGACTGAAAAAATCGACTGGTTGTGAGTTCGATCCCCACTCGAGGAAATGAAATATTTATTTACATTTATATTTTCGTTTCTTCGCTCTGGTGTCGAGGCAACGTGCGGCGTTGAATTCCGCCACTCAACACGCAATGCCTCCAGAACTCGGCGGAAAGTGGGGAACGGAGTGTCTTAACACTAGGTTCCCCCTGCCTACCCTGCAGTGTGCGGGATACAGAGTGAAGCTGAAGAAGTTATTTCATAAATACCACTCTTTAGTCAAATAACAAGCGGAAAGTACTAAAAATCTTCCTAAAAATAGAGAAAATATCCAGTATGCAATTTTATCCATACCTCAATCTGTGCATATGTGTATCG
>DWLH01002267.1:0-11089 GCA_018249795.1 Heliconius telesiphe telesiphe | reverse complement strand
TACAGTAGTCGCAGACATCCGTTCTAGGTTGTCTAAACAAGTAAATATTGTTTTCACGGAAATATATGTGATAAGTATTATACTTCATTATTAAAACGGTATTTTATCAAAATAATGCTGTTGAAAGGCTCTATATGGTTTCAAAACTGATTATTCTGGATATTCGAAATATCTCCTTTCACTGGCTCGACCTTAGTATGATTTCTTTCTACTAAATAAAGCCCAGTGCTCTTTTATAAAAACATAGACTTCCTGACTGATTTTGTTCGTCCTAACATCATTGTCATGAAAATTTTCAAAAAAATATTTTCATTGATTATCTTGTTTCAACTTCTCAGGCCAGTATTCTCTATCAACTTTAACATTTTTCTAATAACGAAAATAAGAAGATATCTTCATCTACATCCCAAATGTCACAAAAAATCTTATCTGTGTATTTTGATCGTGGTTAATACATCATTTTTTGGAACAACACTAGGTGATATTAATTTGAAGAAATTGCACCTAGAAACCGCACTGAAGTGGCGTGCCACGTATCCAGATGGTGTGGATGGTAAGTGAGTTTGTGCGGTTAGAAAATTTGGTGGCAGGTAACAGGTCAAACAGTTCCCCAGAACATTCCTCATGTTAAATGTGGTAGTGAACGCACAGCGAGGAGACATCCCTTTCATAGATCATTGTATATATTTTTAGGGGTTTTAATGGAAATAAAAGTTAAAAAAAAAGTATGAGCTGCAAGAGAACCAAACGAAAGTACTGATAAAGTTGAAGTGAGAAAAGACAGTAAATGAAAGAGATCAAATGTTAACAAACAACTTCAGGGAAAACACAAAGCTTTTCTGGCGAGAAGTTAGTGTTTCTCGAGGTTGCGCGCCTACCTGTAAAATGAATGATGAAGGAAAGGGGTGCTTTTGAAAGACGGTAAAATTTTAACAGAACAACCACACGTTTTGCAGCGATGGGCGGCAATGGAAGTGAAAGTAGGTGACTTAAATGTGAATTGCTTGCTGTACGCAGATGCATCATATGCGTACAGCAGGCACTTCATGCTCATTGCATCATCAGAATGCGAGTTGCAGACATTAGTCACCTTTCTGAAAGAAGGATGTGGAAATAATGGTCTAAGCCTGAATGCGAATAAGACAAAGGTTCTGATATTTGAAAAAAGGACGGAATACAAGATCAGTGTACATGGAATGATATTAGTACAAGCATATATTATAGCTTCTGTACTGTGTGCTGTTTAATGCTTTAACTCCGCCTTACCTAAAACAACTATTAGAGTTTTAGGTAACTCACACGCTCGTTCTCGTTTCGTTTCTCAAGAAAACTTTATCCTCAAAATCCCCTCTCATTCCTCTTCTTATTTCACCAACTCCTTTACAGTCATGGCTCCTATATTATGGAAGTCCCTACCTATCAATATTAGACGCTCTAAAGGCCTCAAACGTTTTAAGTCTCTGTGCTGCTTTTAACACTACTTGGCTCTCTAATTTTCTTTTATACTTAAAATAATGGTTCGATGTATTAGGACATATTTAAGCTGTTGCATCCTTCCTTAACCAATTAATGTGACCGTACTTATACAGGATGGAAGTGTCAGCACCACTTTAAATGAAACTACTCTATAAAAGCCTAATACAAATAATTTTATTCTTTTTCCCAAAAATGAAAAAATGTTTTTTTCAAACAAAATAAATAATAAAATTATTGTTGTAATATAAAACTCCATTTGTCAAGACTACGCACGCACACATAAACCTATCAAAGGGAAACCGCCGCATACGCCTCATTCGAAATCGAGTCGTAGGTATTGGCGTGTTTTTGTAGTAGTATGTGTATGCGTAGCTGTGTCACATGAAATACAGGTATGGATAAACATCGTGAAATGAAAAAAGACCCAAGTCTAAACTGTTGAGGTATCTTGATTAATTTCTTTAGGTATGGGTTTATAATATTTATATGCTGTTCCCGTAAAAGGAGCTCTGACACTTTCACTATGTATATATTTGTAGATATTAGAAATTATATTTTATGATAATTAATTATTCTATACAATATAATATTAGTATATGTATACCACTGCGTATATATGTAACCCGAGTTCTGTATATATGTATTATGTATATATGAATAACAATATAAAGCAAGTACACCGCCTACCGATTTACATACTCTTACACCTTATGGTTGCCTGGCAGAGATCGCTTATAGCGATAAGGCCGTCTGCTGTACATTTTCTTATGTGATGTATTTTCTTTTACTTCTCTTTATTTTGTGGTGTACAATAAAGTATTATTATTATTATTAACAATCGAATGAAGTGGTATATTTGGAAAGTACCTTCAGTAGACATAGAAGATACAAGATGGATGTGGAAAGGCGTATTGCTGTCGGTAGCAGGGTGAACGGAGCCTTAGCTGCTGACAAGATGGTAAATTTAGTACTCACTTAAGCCATTGCTAACACACAACGCAAATGTATTTAGCTAATTGAAATTTAAATGTGTTATGTGAATGTGTGAGGGTACTTTATTGTAAAATTGCGTTCCTTCAAAAGTTTGTTTTCCGTCATTGGTTCTAGTTGTGGGCAGCACGGATAAACTAGCTCGGCATTCACGAACAGCACGTCCACTAACATATTGCATTTTAGTAAAGAATATGTTGCTATGTAATGTTTTATTAAATGTTTTTCGTATATAAATACAGCTGTTGAAAACGTACGTTATAGCCAAATTTTCGAGATATTGCGGGTTGAGTAGCGGAACTCAACATCTACTTTTGTCATTAACCTAAACTGGGATCGAAGCCACAACCTTCGGGTTTACAGTCAGTGCTGTGTCATTGTTTCCACCTTAGTTTGGTAATATAGCGTTTAGGGAGACGGGGAGAAAACATTAGAAGGAACGATAAGTATTGGTCAACAAGTTAAGATTATTATGTGATATTTGAGTCAATAAGTTAGGATTAGGTAAACGTGGCGATTACAAACTCATTTTACATATCTATTTAAAATATCTTTTTCATTTACACGCTCATTTGTATTCAAATTTCGAATTTATTGAATGAATATATAATTTATATAATTTAGTAGTTATATAGTAGACCGATTATCAATATTAACAAAAACGTTTGGAATACCCTGATATAATTTTTCACATCAATTTTAATCTTAATACAAAAATCTGTAAATAATTTAAATAAAATTAAACCGACTTTAATTGGCAAAAAGAATCAATTTCCCCATATCTTTAACACTACTTCAACGATTTTAATTATTTATTATACTAAAACTTATACTGAAGTATACCTGGAATCATCTCAATATGACTTTTAGTTTTAGAAAAAATTGTGGACATACAATCATACTCTTACCAAATTAAGCACATGTGCTTGGAGACCTAAATGGAACATCATACTCAAAAAATTTTTAATTCCAACAATATTACATACATATATATCAAACTGATAACCCCCTCTTTGATGTCGGTTAAAAAGGTACGTTAAATAATAAGTTTGTCAAAATTGTATTTCTAAATTCCTTAAAATGTTAATACATTTTTTTATCTTTACATATCTACATCATTTTCACGGATTCGCACACTATTATGTAATTTCTGTTTTAAGCAAGTTTCAATGGTGTCATAATATCTTACTAATATTTTTGAATTCTTAATTTCAGACCAAGAGATCATAGATCGCCTATCGGAAAGAGACAGAAAGTTATACATCACAAGGTTAATAACAATTATTATAGAATATTCTACAGCCATACCGTTTAGATGGTTCTCGAACAAGTTTATGTGCTTCTACTGTTGCTGCTCTTTTATTGACAGTTCAAAGTTAAAAGAGCACACTCAAGAAGAGCACAGTGAAGTTAAACTTACTAATGTCCTGAGAACTGTCACTACTCATACGAGATTGAAGCTTGATATCTCTGAGATTTCTTGCAAAAAGTGTCCGAAACCAGTGTCGACTCTAGAAGAATTTCTAAACCATGTTTCGGAGTGTCATAGTGTAACCTTCAATAGTAGTATCGTAGATTGCCTTTTTGCTTTTAAGTTGTCAGATGATAGCATGCGTTGCCTTGATTGTGGACAAAATTTTAGATTTTTTGGAACATTACTCAGACACGCTCACAAATCTCACGTGAAAGCTAACACGTATTTATGTGAAAGTTGCGGGAAAGGATTTGTGGCGAAGGCAAATTTGGATAGTCACGTGAAAACGGTTCATTCCAGTTTCCAATGGGCTAAGTGTTTGAAGAATTACAACCAGAAAAAAACTGAGAAGCTACAATGTCCCAAATGTCCTGAAATGTTACGCAGTAACTATCTTAGAAAACAGCACCTTGCTATCGTCCATGATGTCAAAAGTTCCCAATTCTCTTGCGACATATGCTCCAAAATGTTCCTAATAAAAAGTAGGTTGATACAACATCAATTGAGAGTGCATTTAAAGGAAAAGTCTATAGCGTGCGAAATTTGCGGATTTAAAGTTTTTAGTAAAGATTTGCTAAAACGACATATGGTAAAACACGACGATTCCCGTCCATATCAGTGTGAGATCTGCAAAAAAGCATTTCAAAGAAAGAAAACTTTGGACTTTCACAGGCGTATACATACCAATGATAGGCGTTACGTTTGCAAAGACTGCGGGAAAGCATTTGTTCAAGTGACAAGTCTAAAATTACATACGCGAGTACATCATAGTAATGCGATAATCTAGAAGCATTTGTTTGTATAGTTTTGAAGATATTTGGATAATGAATTCAGTTTATTGGATTAAAGAACATGGCGTTGATGCGATATGACTGACGACAATAAGTTATTAAAAAGTCTGTATCACGTTAAAATCAAAACGAATCTCTATAGAGACGTTAGAGACACCACTTTAGGAGAGAAATAGACCTGTTATATCATTATATAATTTTAGGGAATGCTAATAATAGTTATCGAAGGAAGGAAAATATTGTTTAATATGTATTGTATTGCAGTATAACTTATCCAATTAAATATAATAAAAAAAATGCAATGAAGCGTTTTTTTTTAATTTCCTCTTTTGGCTTAGTTGAAAATTTGTGTAGTGTAATTTAAACAGTTTCTTTATTATGATTGGGAAATCGAAAATATTTTAAATATCCTCTACTTTGACTTTATCGGAGGTCAATTGGAATTACAGTCGTTAAAAATATTTCGTATAAATCAAATCAAATCAGCTTCACCCTGTATCCCGCAGACTGCAGGGTAGTCAGAGGGAATCTAGTGTTAAGACACTCCGTTCCCCACTTTCCACCGAATTTCAGGAGGTATTGCTAGATAGTGTTGAGTGGCGGAACTCCACGCCGCTTTTTGCCTCGACACCAGAGCGAAGAAATAAAAATATAAATTTAAATAATATTTCATTTCCTCGAGTGGGGATCGAACCCACAACCGTCACGTTACAGTCACACTCTTATGAGAAGATAATCAAACAATATATTGCACATTCATTTTTATTTTATTACAAATTATGTACACCTTATATGACTAGAAATAACATAAGAAAAACAATAAATTATGAGTCTTTTAACAAACCTTCAATAACTTTAAATGTATAAAAAAATATACAACCATCTAAATTATTTTTAATTCCACATACTTACCCAAATAATAATAAATCACAAAATTATACATATACATTTTTTTACAAAATTATACATATACAAAAAATTATATTATACAAAAAAATCAAAAATAAAAAGTAGAATAAAAAGGCTGTACAAAATTCTACCTTTGTACATTGTTAATCGTGAAAAAAAAGAAATAAAAAAGTTCGTAGGAAAAAGTTTAGTCAAATTAATTATTATTTAAACAATTAAATACATATGTAATGGAAAAAAAAATTACAATATGTATAAAAGTTTTTTTACAAGATAATAAATGATAATTTACTTTCTTTTATAAATTATATTTAAGTTTTAAAGTAAATAATCGTGATTTATTTTATAAGATTATCAAATAGAAACACATAAATAGCGATTAACGCATTATACAGAGTGTTTTTGTCAGCACCACTTCAAATTAAACCTACTCCATAAAAGCCTAATACAATTATTTTTTATCTTCCCAAAAATGTAAATAAACGAAATAAATAATAAAATTATAGTTGTGAAATAAAACGCTACTTGTCAAGAACGACGCATAAACCTATCAAAAAAGCCGCATACGCCTCATTCCGAAATCGAGTTGTTTAACCTTTAGTAGTATTTTTGTAGTAGTATGTGTTTACGTTATTGGTATCTTTGCGTAACTGCGTCACACATGAATTAAAAAAAATCCTAGGTCTAAACTGTTGAGGTATCTTGATCAATTTCTTTAGGAATGGGTTTAAAATATTTTACCCTATATTCTGTTCCCATAAATAGAGCGCTGACGCTTCCATCTTGTATATTACCAAATTGTATGGTGTATAAAATTTGAGTAGCCTTTATATAAAGAACTTCAAAAACAAATAATGAAAGGTAAGCCTTTTAATATATTATTTTAAGAATTTTAAAGATTTTTTTTAAACAACTAAAAAAAAGCCTGACGATAAATTACAATTTCTATCTAATATGTAATTCCTATGAAGGAATGAATGATAAATTTATGCTACAGTTATACGTGCTCATTACTAGTAGGAAAGCATGCTATTATTGAGCAATGACTCCTATTACCATGCGTGTCAAAGTATTGATAATAATGAGCATGCTAATTTCAAAATCGATAGCCGTTCGGTTTTTAAGCATGCTACCTGCACCGTGGGGGAAAGGGGACGTGCATTGAGCACGTGTGGACATGTTTGCTTATATAGCATGCTAATATTGATCAGACGCTCGTGGATCCAAACAATGAGTGACTTTGCCTTATTTCTTCTTATTTTCTTGATAAAATTTTTGGATACATTTTTTTTGCAATAAAATTGATGATTTTATTTAATTCCGTAGAGAGGGCTACAGAGAGAGTGGGTTTCCGACTTTCGCCACCTGCACTGCAACACTGGCAGAGAATTTGATAGAATATCGAGTATTACGGTTTCTAGCCCGCGCTTCAAGAGCGTGTGTGTTCCATTAAGAGAGCAGTCTTAAAAAAACATGCTAAATAAAAGCAAATCTGTCAATTTGAATAGCACGCCCGTTTCAAGCATGCTGATAAACATACCGTCTATTGAGCACGTGTAACTGTAGCTTTATGGTATTAAATAATATAACATTAATTAAGAATATTGAAAAGGCTGTGTAGTTTGAGTATTCTTAATTATTAATGAAATCTTGCTATATTTATAATGTCACTACACAATTATTATACTTTTTATATGTTATAAATAAACAGATGATATTTATCATCAAAATGCTGTAAACAATAGGTAATCTCTATATATAATAAGACAGTAAAAATATTTTGTGTGTACATTTAGTAATTTTGACTGAAATGGATATATTAATGGAGGGACACTTAAAAAGAATAATAGAAAGCAAAAAGATTTTTTTTTAATTTCTTGTCTGTTTGTCTGTCTGTCGATACGTATGGTCACATCTTTCTCTGAAAGTACTGAACCGATTTACTTGAAAGTTTCACCAATTGCTTTGTTTTAACTCGACTTAACAATTAAAGTTTGTTTCATCAAAATCGGTTCATTAAAAAAAAGTTATCGTCGTTTGAATGAACTCAAGGCAATAGTTTGCCTGCGAATGTTATATAGCAATCGCGCTGGTAAGATTCCTGGCTAAAGAATGGCATTCGAAACGTCTTGGTTATGTACTGTTGATAAAAAAATATATTTTTGAAGAACTATTGTACAATATTTTATACAATAAAGTAAACAAAATTGAATTGTTAGTAGAGATTACCTTCATAAATCATAACAGTTAAGTTTAAGTCGTAATTAATTCAACACAGAGATAAAGAACGATTTGATCTTGAAAGAAATATCAAGTAAATACAAAGATTTTTTGGTTCGTTCGTTCGTTTGAAATAAATCTATATAAAAATGCCTAAAAACATCCTTTCTACGTGTACTCTGTAATAACTATATATTTACCAATTGTACATTTAGCTAATAATATATGTAACTAATTTAAAAACTGTACAGGAGTTAATATGCAATTATTACAGTTATTTTACAAAGAAGTGGGGAACGGAGTGTCTTAACACTAGGTTCCCTCTGCCTACCCTGCTGTGTGCGGGATACAGCGTGAAGCTAATTTAATTTTATTTTAATTTTTTAATTTTACAAAGAATATTATGAATCATTACCCAAATCAATAATTTAACATTTGAGGCTGTTTCTGAAGCAATAAATTAAATTATTAACTGACATCAGCACATTTAACAGAGTTTTAAAAAACATAACATAGGTAAAAAGAACGTAATGTTACAAAAATATATACGTATAATAATTAAATTAGGTTTATGTATATTTTATAAATCAAACATCAACATTGGTCGTATTTTTTAGTTCGAAACAATCAAAAATTCTTATAGAAATTACGATAATGTTGTAAAAAAATCATATTAGAATATTACAGATTAAAGTAATAAAAAATCATATTCGAAGTCATTTTAGTTGTCAATCAATTCTGCTTATTAAACACACTTGTAGTTTAACCATGTAGTTTAAGCGGCCGAAGCCGCTGGCGAGCCGCTAGTTAAATATAAAGTAAATATTTTGTTATGTTGGCGAAGAGAGTCCACCTATACATATATAAATTTACATAATATAAATTTCAAGGCATTGAACTAAAAATGTAAAACAGTGAAAAATTATAATTTGATTTTTTTTAAATATGAATACTAATGTACGATAATTCAATGAAGTATTTAAATTATATCAACGTATCATTTTTCCCTGACTTAAGTGCAGGTTCGATTCCTGCTGCATTCACTATATCACATAATAAATAAGAATTACACAAATAATAATAATTACGATTTAAAATGACTTTTTGTTCCTTTGAGGTAGTATTGAGTCCTTTGCGTAACTGAAAAACGACAAAAGGCTATATCGTTTTGATTTTCGTGCTAAATAATCTGTAACAACGTTGTCGTCATCTGAAAATAATAAAATTTAATATTTTTTTATATTATTTTTATAATATATATATATTTTTAATAAATATCAACAAGCACAGTGGCGAGTCACAAGCGGGTGACTGCAAACGCGACGGTTGTGGGTTCGATTACCTCTCGGGGAATAAAGTATGTAATATTTTCATTTTTGGAAAAAAGACCCTTTTTCTCAGGAACGCCTAGAGGTACAAAGTTGAAATTTATATCAAATACTCAGGTCCTGAGCCCCTTGGAGCTCAAACTCCTAAGCCAACGCAACCAAAAGATACAGCCGTTTATACTGCCAATTTCTATAAACATTCGAAACTCGCAAGGGAATCAAACCCTACAGAGTATTCCTCGTGAAATCAGAATCTAGAATTTGGTACGAAGCAATGTATTATAACACAGATAAAGAAAACAATGCGAAAAGTGAACATTTATAGGTATGTCATAAAAAAAACACTACAAACTTATATTTCATTTCATACAAAATGAGTGCATATGCCCGTAATCGACCGAGTCCGACTCGCACTTAACCGGTTTTTTCTGATACATTAGCATTTAGCATAGGTATATATCGCATACAGTAGGGAGCAAGAAGCTGGTTGAGTGGCGGAAATACTGAACCTTGTCTCATAAGGCAATGTTAATAATTCATTTCCTGAATTGCGATTAGAACCAACAACCAACGCGCCTACATTAGGATGCTGATCCATTATGCAACGTGTGGCCTCTCTTACGAACCTGACTTTTGGGTCCGCCATTCAACACGCGGTGCGTGGAATACGAATTGTCTTAACTAGGTTCCTAGGTTCCCTTTACCAACCCTGCCATTTACATAACTTATATTATAACTCATAAAGAAGACTTACCCAATAAATTCTGCCTTTCCCCAGTAGTCGGTAACACATAGTCGTTGGCCGACAACGACACGAATAGAGCCAGCGGCATCAACCACATGCATATAGTGTAGTAACCCAGTATCTGAAAATTATAAGTTACTTTTTTTTTTTTTGTTAAGCAGAGGAAACAAGGCACTCCGTTTCCCGGGCACCGCTCAACTTTTGAGACTTTCCCTGTCAAGTAAGTATTACGTCCAGAATTCGTCGGAATTTGAGGAACAAAGGGTCATAATGGGAACGGAGTATCTTAACACTTCGTTCCCAGGTACCTCCTGTTTACCCTGCTATGTGCGGGATATGCGTAAATCACAGAAAAAAATACTCAACGCCGCGCTTTGTCATGTGATTCCCCTGAGTGGGAATCGACCCCACAGTTGTCGCGTTCACAGCCAAACGCCTTGGCGGCTTCAATATTATTTTGAGAGTTAGTTTATAGAAAAGTAGAGAAAAGTGACTACTTGAACGCAAAATACACTCTGGACTTTGAAAATATCTGCAGATATTAGGCATTACCGATTTTTATTGATTTTTTTAAATAATTTGATGAAAGTGTACATAGTCATATTTCAACGTTTAAGCATGGGGTTCCGATACTCAATGCCTCCACAATTCGGCGGAAACGGAGTGTCTTAGCACTAGGTTGCAGGTTCTGGCTACCCGGCTATGTGCGGAATACAGCATAAATAAAAAAATATATATACCTATATTATTCTTCCGTGATATATCTATAAATTAATAGCAAACAAACAAATTAAATTTGGTATAATTATAATTTATATAGAAAAGGAATGCAGAAATGCATTATTTGGTAAACAATGTACTCCAAATACTTGAACCACAGGTAAAACTAGTGGACTTATAAAAAAGTAATAACAAAACTTACCTCAGAAAATGCATAGTGATTGGTCCCAAAATATTTGAATGAACAATAGTGATGTAACAACAAATTAAGTAATGCTAAAACAAATGTAATGCTGTTAGCTTCAAGTATTGGGAACTTTTTCAATAGAAAACCATAGAGTATTTGTTGGAATAAACCTATCAGGTTTAAATGTAAAGGAATGTCTTCAAAGACAATTAGTCCAATGTATAGGGCTGTGGTTACCTGAATAAAAAA
>DWLH01002266.1:0-11090 GCA_018249795.1 Heliconius telesiphe telesiphe | reverse complement strand
AAATCTTGTTACAAGCTATCGTACGTCGAGAGCTCTCGAAATCAGCTCTTGTCCGATCAAACCTTTCAAAAGTTACATTATCGAATTGAAATCTTATTCACATTATATTTTCAATGATATGTCAATTGATATAAAATAATATATATTTAAAAAAAAAAAAACTTCACGCTGTATCCCGCACGCAGCAGGGAGGGAACTCAACGCCGCGCTTTGCCTCGACACCAGAGCGAAGAATATGGAAATATTAATTTAAGTAAATATTTCATCTCCTCGAGTGGGGATCGAACCCACAACCAGTCGATTTTACAGTCACACCCTGTGCCACTGCGCCACGACTGGCCTAAAATAATATATATATATATATATATATATTATTAATAACAAAATAAATAAGAAGTTACCTATAATACCTATAATAATACGTAATATTTTGCGCCCTTGTCAGTAACACAATTAAAGAATATTATGATAATTTAGTAGATTTTTTTATATATGTAGTAAAGGAATAATATATGTTCTTCTAATTAAGAATAGAAGATATAACTGAGGAACGCATCAAAAAAGTTTATAATTACGATGCCATCATTCTATTCGATTCAGTATGTACGAAGAGATTAGTAAGTACAAAGTTTGAGTAAGCTACGTTCCTCCCGAATATAACTTATCATAAGTTAAAGTACATTATAGTAAATCCTGCGAGAATGTGGTTCCAACTTTGTTCTACCTAATCCTCGCTGCGGTATGATTCATCATATTCGAGATATTCTATAAATCAGAAAATTTGAATAATCAGTCAAAGTAGAAAAGTAGAGCCAAAATTGTTGCGACTTAAATTAATTTATATTAAATATAAAAAAAATAGAACCACTTTTAACTTATCTTAACTTAACGACACGCTGTATCCCTATCAGCGGGGTAGTCACAGAGAACGGAGCGCCAAACGCTACGGTCTCTACACACCTCTTTCGCCTCGTCCACTGTCATCAACCTCTTCATACATACCCTCCGAGGGGTCATCATACTTTCAACCGAGGTCAACCACTCACCTTTCCATCATAAATCTTTTTTGCTATTCTTTCATCACTCATTAACATTAACAATAATCTTTAAATTTGGCTATATAATATTTGACTTTATGATCATAGCCATAATTCATATTCACGTGTGATTAAGGTAATAATTATTAGTAGAGGCCCGTGCATGGCCTCGCCCGTTTCTTTTTGATTTATAATATTATTTAAGTGTATTCAGGAAAAAATGGTTGGTTATTTTAATATGGTTATTTGAGATTTTATTTGATATTGCTCCCAAAATTACTAATATTAACAATTAATATAAAAATTAACCTATGTATTGTTTCATAACCCCCCCTATCGGTCAGTGAAAGTCCCATAAAAATCAGTTCAGCTGTTGTGTACACTAACTCAGACAAATAGAAAGACAGAGAGAAACATCAAAATTGTAAAATGATTTTATTATTTATTTGTAAGTATAGTGTAAATATCCATATGCACTTGAAAAACACGGATATTTTGAAATCTCTGACTAATTCTTCGGTCAAATATCACCTTACAATTTTCTTTAATTTTTGCCACAAAATGACTTATTGTGATTTATTGATACGGTGTCGCTGACTTTTTCAGAACTTATTAAATATTTAGCTATTTTTGCATATGAAAGCTATACTGGGGAATATAGATTTCATAGAAAACAAAACAAATAACCAGTAGTTCCAAATATCTTGGCGTTTAAAGAAACAAACAAACTTTTTCGCTTTATTTTCAAGAAATAAAATATTTCCATATATTTTGTTATTATTCAAATCCACAAAAAAGCTTCTCGTAATTGTGGATCGCTAAATGTCTTTCCTTGTTAGCTCATTACACCATCCTTAGTGCTCTTAGCCTTAAAAAATCGATTTCATTCCCTTTATAGTGTCGAAATACGCATTTTTTTGCGATATAAACGGCCATATCTTTTTTTTTAATGAATGTACAAATACGATTTTTTCATTTTTTCTAGAAATCCAGAGACCGTAGGTTTGAATATATGATTTGGATTTCAAGTCGGTATCTCCAAGCACTCCCGAGAAAAAAGGCTCTTGACAGACAGACAGACGGACGAACAGTCGGACGGAAAACAAAGTGATCTGATAAGAATCCCTTTTTTCCTTAAAAGGTACGGAACTCTAAAAAATACAAAAAATGCGCTTTATACGTTAATTAAAATGTTGTAGGTACTGGATATGGATATTTTTTTAGATTTTCTAATTGTTTTATTTCGTCATGTATCATATCTGTCTTTGTACGATTGCCTAAGAGAACGGATCGTCAAATTTCTGATTATATATTTTTTCACTTTTACTCTTTATCCTGTTGGGTCAAAGAGAACCTAGGCTTTCCGCCCAAAAGTACGAATTTCAACTCCGCACTTTTTAATAAATTCTAATGACCAAATATGGTAGAAAATTTTGTTTAGTTTGGTATATTGAGGCCAGTCGTGGCGCAGGGGCACAAAGTGTGACTAAAATCGACTGATTGTGGGTTCAATCCCCATTCGAGAAAATGAAATATTTATTTACATTTACATTTTCATTTCTTCGCTCTGATGTCGCGGCGTTTAGATCCGCCACTCAACACACAATACCTCCAGAACTCGGCGGAAAGTGGGGAACGGAGTGTCTTAACACTAGATTCCCTCTGCCTGCCCTGCTGTGTGCGGGATACGGCGTGAAGCTGAGAACAGTCAGAACTTATGGTACTGACCCACTGTAAATCCATATGAGTTTGTTATAAATATTGGCTAACTAAAAGCTAACTAAAAAGGGGCATAACTGTTGACCATCTAAACATTTTTATTGCAATACCAGATTTAGATTTTTGTAAAAAAATGTTTAGGAATGAAGTTTATTTTTATAAGGATTAATAATGAACATTTCAAAAAGTGTAATAAAAGCCGCCCTTGTAATAAATTTGGAAGGAAAACTTGACCACGAGCATCAAATGATGGGACATAATTAATCGCGTCACACAAGAAGACTAATTTACAGCATGAAATATTTTTTGTTTTACGAACCTAGTTACGAGGGCTGCAGTTAGCGGTTTGTAAAAAATACGATTTTTATATATAAACTTATATTAATATTTTTTTTAATTGAAATACTACATTAAATCTAAAACTAATCTAAACTAATCTAATCGCCGTGCTTTGCCTAGATACCAGAGCAAAAAAATGTAATCTAAATGTATTTCATTTCGCTCGAGTCGAAATCGAACCCACAACCAGTCGCCTTTACAGTCACATACTTGCCCCAGCGCCACGACTGGCCTCTCGCAACTTACACACAAAATGCAAAAACGATATTCAAATGCGCATCAACATTCATGTATAAAAGGCTAGTTCCAACTTATCCAAAGGGTTCCAGTAAACAGAATCTGAAAGTTGCCAACGTTTGTTTATTCCACAAAATGTAATTAAAGTTGGTAAATTCTAGGACGAATTCCTTTGAAGACACCAATAAACTGGTCCGGAAAGGGTCGATAGGTTTTCAATGAAGGCTGGGTGGAATTCAATGAATGTAGGTTCTAATCGGGACGTTTACTTAATGTATAGTCCATTATGAAATGTAGGTATATATTTCAGTTAGAAGGATACATTGTCTTTGAAGTTAGTATGTATGTAGGGGAGACTGGGGCTTTTTGTAACGGGGGTAACAAGTAATAGCCGTTTTTATCAGTGAATATGAACCTTTTTGTTTAGGCTTTTGAGTCAACTTTAGTCTTATAACGACAGGCGACGTCCAAGCCCGACCAATGTACCGCCATATAGACGTGACCACGTGTTGCGATTAAGCCGGGTAACATAGAAAAAATATTTATGTAAATTTTGATTTTTGAAACTAAATTGAACTAATGTTATATGTTGTTAATTATTTTAATTATATTAGGTATTTATTTGGCTATAAAGATGTGTTTTTATTTGCTGTATAAAGCTTATAGGTTTTGAGATTTTTGAATATGTTTATAAAAAGAGCCCATGGGACACGTTGTAACAAATCTTTGGGGCAAGTTGTAACATATTAGAAGTTGCCCTTTTGTAAAGGCTCCTATTCGTAACCTTACCTATCAGGGGCGACGTAAAAGCAAATGTACCGTATTGACTGACACGCCAGAAAAAGAAACATTAGAGAGAGAGAGAGAGTATGAAGAAAAATAAACAAATAACAACAAAAAGGTATGAAAGAAAAAACGAAAAGCAAGACGGACACAAAAGTAAAAGAAAATACTTCATCAAAAAGTCAATGCCATAAGACAAAAAACAACTAATAAAATTTTAAATTCCTATATAGAAGAATTTGAAGATAAAGATTGGTACTGTCTTGCATGTAGTGGTGCTTTAAGTAAATCTAAAGAGGAGCATAGTTTGCAAATTATGGGCTCATGCTAGTTGTGCTACAGGAGATAAAATCTCATTTGTTTGTCTGAATTGCAACTAGGATGTAGAGTAATTATTACGTTACACAATGTACTTATTTTACATTTAAAGTTTGTCATATGTAATTATATAAAAAAGTGTCATGTTGATTAGTTAAATTGAGAAGACTATTTTACAATATTAAATTAGATGTTTACCCATTCATAATAGTAAATGATAGTAAGCTTACTAAGTTTGGTAAAAGAGCAACCTAGTTTATTTACGTTTATTTTTGTTAAGGACGACATGAACAGAAATAATATTGTTGATAGAATAGAATAATATTACAAGTTTGTTATAATTTTTATGAAGACAGATTAAAATTAGGTGTTATCTATTGCTAAAATTATACTTTTAGCTACATACTGTCATGTTGATGAGTTAAGTTGTGAATACTTTGTAGCCAACTTGAAGTTTTCAACATTCATATCAGACATTCTCATTTTTTATTATTATATAATAATAACGATACAATTTGTGATTTTATAAACAAGATGATCCTAAATGTCAAATATTGATTGCAGAACATATAAAAAATAAATGGTTTATAATTAATAAATGGGGAACGGAGTGTCTTAACCCGTGCCCTCTGCCTACCCTGCCGTGTGTGGGATACAGCGTGAAGCTGATTTATAATTAATAAAATATACCTTTCTAAAATGACTAGATTTTGAATCGTTTCTAGTTACCCCGAGCCTGTTACATCTAGCCCCTAACAAGGGATAAGTTGTAACTAGTTAATTTTTTTACAAAAGTTAATTTTATATGAAATACGATAGTAATTTCATTAAATTGATTGACTTGGATTAAATACTCAAATAGATACACAATTAAATATTTACACAAAAAATAACTAGAATATGTAGGGTTTTGAAAATATAGGAATATTAATAAAACATGTTTCTGAAAGCCCCAGTCTCCCCTACTATCTAATAGTTATTGTGTATTATTTTTAATTGGATAGTCAGTTTACCGCTGTATCCCGCACACAGCAGGGTAGGCAGAGGGAACCTAGTGTTCAGACACTCCGTTCCCCACTTTCCGTCGAATTCTGGGGGGATCGCGTGATGAGTGGCGGAAAACAACACCGCGCTTTTGTCTCGACACCAGAGCGAAGAAATGAAAATATAAATGTAAATAAATATTTCACTTCCTCGAGTGCGGATCGAACCCACAACTCACGCAAGACTGGCCTAATTGGATGGTTATAATTCTAATTCCACTCAGTAGAATTATATCGTTTTTAATATCTTTTTTTTTCAGCTTTGTTATGAAATGTCTTTATACTACACAGTTTCTTATAAGGTAGGTACTCCGCTAACCTCGAAAAATACTCGTAAAAGTATGTCTAAGGATAAAAATAAAAACAAATAAGAAATGTCATACTTGGTTTTTTTATTATAGTTTTCTTTACTTGTCTTCTATTTTTTTAAAAAGTAGGTAATTAATGAAAAGATTCAGTTATAATATAAAAGTAGCAACAAAGCTATTCTTATATATTTTTTTCTTCTTTAGCTTCTCACTGTATCCTTCACCTGTAGGGTAAGCATAAGGAATACGGGTGCCTAGTGTCAAAGCACTCCGTTCCCCATTTAGACACTTCCGTTCCTCACCGCGCTTTGCCTGATTACCAGAGCAAAGAAATGAAAATATTAAATTCAAATTCAAATTTCATTCGCCCAAAGTTTTTTTTCATCCATCCGTGTGCACGTCATCCGGCGGTATCCGATTGTATCCGATGGTATGGTATCCGATTTATATGCAACTGTAAAAAGTTTTTTTTTTATAATATAAAGATCAAATTTTATAGAATAGAAAACACAGTTTTCTACTTACTCTGATATCTATCTAAAAAAATAAATGCTATGAAGCTATTTAAAACTACATACTATAATCTAGTACCTACATATGTATATAGTGCAGAACTTCCGTCGTATAATAATGAAATGGACCGCGACCTATTGATAGTTGCCAATAAAACAATTCTTATTATGGCCATATAAATCTTGATTGAGTTCATTCAGCTGACATATTCCATCCTGAGATATTCCATAAGGTGAAATAATGTTATGTCTGGTAATTGTTTTCATCTTTATTCTATATTTCCAGCTGCGTGCAAGTGCGTGATTAAGAGACATTCACAATTTACTCCCATTATCGTAATCCTTTCTGGATCCCGACGATCCAATTACTGTCGCAAACGCCCAATATATAGGGCGGATTCACTCCTTAATCTCACGACACACTCTCCGCCGCCGTAAGAGGCGGCGAGGCCAGTCCTATCTCACGGCACGTCCGCGCCTCGGCGCGACGGGGCCTAATGGTCGAAATCCCCGATGATTAGCGTACGCGGGGCATTCCTCCGCGATCGCCAACATTTCACGAGCGTCCATCAAAGCTCGTAATTTTTCTTCAGTGGCGAGTTACTCTCGCCCCTCCCAGCCCGGTGACGCTGTCAAGACCAGTCCAGGTCAACAGCATTTCAATCACACAAGCAGGTCACAACAAGCCAATTCGAAAAAAAAAAGTCAATCGGGGATAGTTGCTTGTAGGCTACGGCCCTTATTGGAAGGAATCTCGTGTGAAGTATTGTTATTAGGTGATACATATCACTTATTGGAATTACATAGTATCTCTTTCCAAATAGTTTAGAAACATATAGACGATATGTGTTTTTATCGTGTTTTTTTAAAAACGTTAACCGCTTCCGATTTCTAACAATATTTATTCCTATGTTTCCGTTCCCCAGTTTCTGCCGAATTCTAGAGGTATATACCCACTCAACACGCAATGCTCCAGAACTCGGCGGATTGTGGTGAACGGAGTGTATTCACACTAGATTCCCTCTGCCTACCTCGCTGTGTGCGGAATACAGCGTGAAGCTGATAGTTCACTTGAAAAATATTATTAGATAAGATATTTTTAGGGTTCCGTACCTTTTAAAAAAAAAGGATATAAGATCACTTTGTTGTCTGTCCATCTGTCTGTCTGTCGAGAGCTTTTATCTCAGGAACGCTTGGAGATATCAAATTGGAATTCAAACCATATACTTAGATCTGCGGCTCCATGATTTGCTGAAAAAAACTGTATTTCTACATTAACTTAAAAAATATATATGGCTGTATTTACCGCAGAAAAATGACGTATTTTGACTCTACAATGGGAATCAAAATTAATAGGATACATACAGTTGACCTAGAATTATAAAATTTAGCAACTAGTACTAATTCAGTACATTTGTAGTTATATCCTAAAAAAGTAATAGCCTTAAAAGGGGGGCAAAATTTTATATTAAAGCCACTACTTAGTTCAAGTGAGGTATTAAATGAAAGGGCTCTGGCTAAGCTAAACTTGAATATCAGAAAAAGCTCGAGACCTTCAATTTTTGTATGGACCCCTCGGTGGGAGAGCCCGACTGGCACTTGTTTCATTAAAAATTAATATACAATATACATTCTATCCACTTTTTTAATAACAATTCGTTATCATATAACAATATTCTATTACACAGGAAAAGTAACATAATTTTATACAAAAGTATATTAAGTGATAATTGAGGCCAGATAAGCATTGATAATTGCAGTGGCACAAGCATGTGACTGTAAACACGACGGTTGTGGGTTGGATTCTACTTCCACTCGGGGGAATGAATGGTTAGTTATTAATATTTACATTTCTTCGCTTTGGTTACAAGGCAATAAGCACGACGTTGAGTTCCACCATCCAACACACAATGCCTCGAAAATTTTGCGGAAAGTTGGGAACGGAGTGTCTTAACACTAGGTTCCTTCTGCCTACCCTGCTATATACGAGACACAGCGTGAAGCTAAAAATAAAATATAAATGAATAATCAACACGGGATAAAAACAAAACTACCCTCTAATATAAGGTGTGAACTGATTAAAAACAAATACTACGTTTCAATCAGTTTTTCACACAAATTCTAATCAACTATCCCACTCTATTATATATTACAATTAAATACAAAATAGGATGCTCTTTTATCAATTTCACGGACGAATTAATATTTTAATTAATGATTGAGATCACCCAAAAACATATAGCGTCGCATTTGTGGCAGTCTGTACGATAACCCACGTGCTACCCAGGTCAGAACGATAGCTGTCGATGTTACTGGAAAACTAGACATATTACAAACAGCCGACAGTGTTTGTTTATATTGTAACAGCTTGCTAGTTATTATGCTTATAATTGATTTATTAATTAGTCGTTTTCAATATTATTAATTAATTGAGTGTTAAAATATATTTAAAGGGGTTACAGGAAAAGTTATATAGGTACATATTGTTATTAGATCAAAAAGTATTATGTTAAAAAAAAATACACAAAAAAACATCTAAATAGGTATTATCTCAATGAAAAATATATGAATACTTAAATGCATATAAAAAAAAATTAATAAGAAATATTCTAAAATTATATTAAATTGATAATAATTGATATCTATATTTTAAAAAAATATTCAGTAGCTATATTAAAACACCTTTTTTACAATTTTATCTAAGAACATTTATGGTACATTACATAAATTACGACATCTCACGGATCTCAAACGTGTCTCGTGCTCCCGGAAGGTCGTATTACTTTATGAAAAAATAATTATAAAGATTGTATTTCCAAACATTACATATACCTAGTTAGAATTTTTGTTATAATATTAGATAAAAAATATTTTATAAATGTGAAAACGTCGTGTTTTTAGTAATCATAATTACAACTTTTTTAAATAGACGTGACTGCTACGAGCTTACTCCATTTCTAGATTATTGAACGGAGTTTAATTACATTTCAAATCGTTATGGCGCATCAGCACTGAACGCGACGGTTATGGATTCAATTCCCTCTAGGAGAAATTACTATTTATTATATTATTGTCACTCTTTCGTAACAAGACTAAGCGCGGCGTTAAGTTACAACATCAACATGCAATATCCACAACACTGATTTCCTTCTGCCTACTGCTAAATAAAAATTGCAAAGTGTAGGGATAAAGGGAATGAAAGTACAAAAAAAATAGCATTTTATTTTAAATATAATTTTTAGTAATATATAAATATTCTACTATGGACATCAATCACTAATCACTACAAACAGATTAATATTTGATTTGTATAAAAATAATAAGTCAATTCCTTTTAATATTTAATTTAATATATGTATGAGTATATACATTGCAAAAATAAAAAAGCTGACATACAAAATACACATTTTTTAATCTTTGCTTTTAACATTACCTAGATTAACATTCACAACTACATTGCTGTGTTCGAACATTTTACCAAACAAAGAGCTGTATAACTCATTACTGCTTTCCTCGTTCCATTTCAACGACTTCTCCGGCGCCATATAACTGACTAATTTATTATGAACTACATATTTAATTTTTCTCCCTTTTGTGGCTCTTGTATCCACTTTTCTCTTCATTTTACTTCTCATTTGTTGTAAAGCAATCCATTGACGACTTAGCTGGATAGGATCAGATATATCTGCTGACTTGCATTCAATAAGTTCTCGGAGCAGTTGATGGTAAAAATCACTGTCGTCAAATATTTCAGGGATATATTCATCGTTTTCTTTTCTATCTCTTGTAATAGGATTCACATTGTCATTGGTGCCATTTTTGTTATCTTCAATAGAATCCTTCTCATACCCAATAATATCATATTCTGACCTTTTTAACTGTGTTCTACGTATTAATTTATTTCTATCAGATAGAATGTAAGACACTTGTTGTAAAATTGTATTTGTTGGGGTATTTTTTATATTTGCTGCTGTGGCTATTCTTGTTTTTTCATTCCATTTTTGTATTGTTGTGTCTCTAAAGCTTTTAAAGGCTTTCTGTGAATTTGAAATGTCACTTTCATAATCCTTAAGTTTTCTTTTTTTATGTTTACTTTGTTTATTTGTAGACTTCTGTTTGGTCTCTGATTCTTCTTCTTCCTCTGTATCAGAAGGTATTTCTTCATTATCTGTGTCACTCAGTATTTCTTCATCACTATCATTTGTTGCTTGTTTTGCTTCAGGTGTCTGCTTATTGTTAGACAATGATTTGGTTTCAGGGAAATGTTTTAGTAATAACTGTTGAAGATTAAGGAATCTGAAAAAAAAAAAATTTAAAAATTGATAAAATTTTCATATTTTTTTAAGTGTTAGTTGCACACTAAGAATTAAAAAAACCATTTAGGTATTTATTATATTTACAAGCATGTAACTGTAAATGTGACAGTTGGGGGTTCCATTCCCACTTGAGGGAATTAAATATTTAATATTTTCATTCTCCTGCTCCTCTTATGTGACTAAGTTCAAAAATGTTGAGTTCCCCCACTCAACACACAATGTCTCAAGTTTGGCAGAAATTAAGGAACCAAAGTATTTTAATAGGAGCAGTGTATTATCACTAGGTTTCCAGGTTCCCTCTGCCTACCCTACTATATGTGATTTTTTTACAATTTAAATTTTTTTAAATTTATAATTTATATATAGAATAAGCAAAACTAAATTATTATATAATGAATAATTTAAAATACTTACTTATCCAGCACATTAGCAACATTAACAATAGTATTAGAACTTTCATTGACAAATTCATCAGACT
>DWLH01002265.1:0-11091 GCA_018249795.1 Heliconius telesiphe telesiphe | reverse complement strand
TAATATCAACTAAATAAATATCAAACGTGATTTAAAAATAATGCAAAATAATACTAAATCATTCCTTCAAGCAATGACTGTATTGTTGATCTATGTAAGTAATAAAATAAAAAGTGTCAAGCTTTTTTACTAGCAACCAATAGACAAGGAAATCTTGTAGGTAATTTAGGTTACTAATTTTTTATTAGAGAAACTTTATTTTTTGAATATTGGCCATCAATCGTGTAAATTTCACCTGTGTGCGACGTCTACATTCAGCAGTGCTTAAGGAACATGTGAATAATGTGATGATTTAAGTATTTTGCCTTATATTTAAAACTGAATATATAATTCTGTATTGAGACTGTTGTGGTGCAGCATCACGGCATAAAAGCTACGGCTGTGGGTTTAATTTGTATCTGGGGACTGAATTCTGAAAAAAAATCTTTGCTCAAGCAGTAACAAGACAAACTGCGGCGTTCGGTATTACTACTCAACACGCAATGTTTCGAAAATTGGGCGTAAACCTTAACATCAAAGTTAATAATATGTATTAATTCTAACAATGTAATACGAAGGTTGCAAGCATTTAAACGTTCGCACACGCCCAAAATTATCTGATTATCTGGCGCAGATGGCAGTAAAAAGTAACTGAAGTGTGCAGAGCTCACCTCAGCAAAATGCAATTAGATTCGTCTCGGGAGACTGACGCGACTCGCATTTTTAGGCTAGGAGTCGATAGTCGAGATAAAGTTACATTTCAAAATTTTATTTGGAAAACAGTAATAACATTTATATTTGTTTCATAATCATTACTTACTTAATCTTTACACAAATTAAAATAAAAAATAATTCCGTGTGGCTTACCTTTTGTCTTTTTCTGTATTGTTTCATAATATATTTTTCTCCTGTTTATCGTAACCGTTAACGTATTTTATATTTAGAGGGATTATTTTTGTTTGCTTTAAATTGCTTTACTATTGCTGCTTAGCGAACTGTGTTCCTTTTTTGGCATTTATTTAATCTTTAAGCTATATTCTATCTTTATAATGAGAGGTACTTTGTTACCAGACCGAAAAAATAAAAATAATCAATTTCCCTGAAATTGAGCCGTTGCGTCTACAATCATATACTGTACTACTACGCTACGACGGCCTCAACGTCGACGGTATTTTCTTTCTATTACTAATTATAAAAATATAATAATATATAAAAACAAATGAAGTACAAGATATGTACGTAACAAATTAAAAATATAATTTTCTAATTCTATTTTTAAAGAGTGATTTTTTTTCGCATTTGACCAGGAAAAATAGAAGAATCCAATATTCAGAGGCAAGAATGAAATAATTTTAAAATATTTTAATGATTTGATACTATTTTACTCACAAGAAGTAATTAAATATGTAATGTTAATAAGTAATGTTAAATGAATGAAATGAATCTTTCATATATTTGCAGGTGCCTCCTGTACTATATTGCCCCGCGTCTGATTTACATATAAATTGTAGCTAACTCACGTGGCGTCTCTTACTTTTAACTGTTGTAACCGCACAACCCCTGTTGTTCAACGAGACTTTAGACAAAAATGCTTGCTGTAGAATTGATTTGAATATATTATATTAAGTTTCTATGTATTTAATTAATTATTAGGAAACATTTGGATATTTTTTGATGAGTGGTTCTGAAATAATTATAATGTTTGTAAATTTTAATTTTCGTGTATAGTTTGGTGCCTATCTCCAAGATTTGAAAAATCACTATTTTAAGTTAGTTTACTTCAGAGTGTAATAAATGCAAAACTATTCTACTATTGTAATTATTTAATATGGCGGAAAGGCACAAGAGGTTGTGGGTTCGAATCTCATTTGAGGAATTGAAATATTGTTTACTTTCGCGCGGCGTAGAGTTACGTTACTCAACACGCAATACCATCAGAAATCGGTGAAAACTGGGGAACGGAGTGTCTTAAAACTAGGTTCCTTCTGCCTACACTGCTGTGTGCGGGATATAGCGTGAAGCTAATATAATTAATAAACTCCATTTGAAAATGACTAATATTACTTATTCTATTCAATGATTCATTCAAATGTGAATTAGACAAATACTTTTTTAAAAAAAAAATTGGCTTAATATCAAAATCGAACCTAACACCCACTTAAATCCAAATCCAAAACAACTATCCATTACCAATACGAAATACTAATCGTGTACCAAAAAAATAAAATAAATCAGTCAGGCCATTGATCGTACAAATTAAACATTATTCTTTTCAATCTGCATTCCACAGAGCGGGTGACTTTTTATTGGAATTTTTGCGTATCCTGTACGTGCCAATAAATAGCTTTAAGCGTAAGCGTAAGCGTTCGAGCGAACGATCCGGACCCTACGATTTACGTAGCCTCCTTTATGTCAATCGGCACCTACACAAGCGTTTGTGATCATTTGGAAACTCACACTGGGCTAGTTTTGATTGCTACTATTTGTTTTGTGTGACTTTTGTTGGTGATTATTTGAAATTCTTACCTATATATATATATGTATATATAAAAGTCACTGTGTAACTGACTAATAGGCACAAATGACATATGAAGATACTGGATTTGAAAAGTTGGATTTTGGCATTTTGGTATGTATATTAGGAGAAGCGTAAGAGTAAAAATTTTTCCTTAGATAATAAAAATATTAAGCAATTTTAACATTGTGTTAATACAATAAGAACAACCATAACAAGAACGTCTTTTGCAATCACGCAGTGTAGACTATCGTCTATTAAATAAATGGCGATCTATAAATATGTTATAATTTACTTAATTTAATTGATTAATTATAAAGTAGAGGCCACTCGAGGTGCAGGGGACAAAGTGACGGTTCAATCCCCACTCGAAGAGATGAAATATTTATTTAAATTTATATTGCCATTTCTTCGCTCTAGTTTCGAGGCGAACCGCGGCGTTAATTTCCGCTACTAAATACGCAATGCCTCCAGAATTCAGCGGAAAGTGGGGAACGGAGGATCATAACACTAGGTTCCATCTGCCTACACTGCTATGTGCGGGATACAGCGTGAAGCTGATTTATTTTAATTATAAACTATTTAAAGAGCGAATTTTATTTATAAAAAATGTATTCAAAGCAATTGTTAGATACAAATTACTATTTAATAAATTGTTATATGTTGTATTTTTCTTTAAATTAATTTAACAGATAAATTACCAGTTCTCATATTAGAACTAATTATTTATTTGGCGAAAAGTAGGAAACGGAAGTCTCTTAATAGGAAAGGAATCTCTTAACACTAGGTTCCCAGATTTCCCCTGCCTAGCCTGCTATATACGGGATACAGCGTGAAGCTAAAAAAAAATACTATATATAACTCTCACACACACACACACACACACCCAACTTCATAGTAACAATACATTGTTCTCACACTAACGCAGGACATGCAAATCGCAAAGATAGAACACGGATTCAACGTGTATTCTATTTACTGCTGTACCTACTGTAGAAATAAATTAGTCTTGATATTTACTATTTCCGATGGCTAAGTATTTTAACATGTTTTTGTTAGGTTGACTTGTAACTAGGTATTTAATAAAATCTCAGAAAATAAAATTGAGTTTTACTATTAATAATATCACAAAACTGGGCAGTACGTAGCTTGAATGATAACAAACTGATATTATCGGGCGAGTCTGATGATGAAGCCAGGACCTGAATAGTGTACTACTGTATAACACTAGCAACACTTGGGCTAGAAAACAAGTATTCGTTTTTTTTGTGTATATTAATATAGAGGCCGTCGTGGCGGAGGGGCACAAGTGTCAACACGATTTCATTGGATTTTCAGAGGAACAAAGTTTTTATATTTTGATGTCTTCGTTCTGGTAACGAGGTAAAGCACTGCGTTGAGTTGCGCAGCTCAACACGCAATGCCTCCAGAATTCGGCGAAACATTGCACAGTGTCATTAAATTTGCTTTTCGTTAAGTAAGTTATTTTAGAGTAATAATAATTATTTATATAGAATATTTTGTTTTAAATTTCGTAACTTCTATTTTACTATTTAAAAAATAGCATTTTGATAAAAATCCGAGAGATATAAAAGGAAAAATAAATATTTTGCAAAATTTTAACGATCAAAAAGAGCCAATCCAACAACAAATCCCAGAATTGTTCCTTTAACACGACACAGAGGCGTATAACAAAATAAAATACAATAGAAAAAGCGTAAAAAAGATCATATTGATTCACAGGAATTTTTATTAGGAGGTGTTTGTAACGGCGCCGGTGTGGGGTTCGATTTGCCTGTTATTGCTTACTGCTCTAATACTATAAATTTTAGTATACTGGATAGTTTAAAGAGGGTGATATTTAGGAACAGCGTATGACTAAACGAAGTGGTTGCGTTTTCAATTCACACTTGAGGAAAATATCATATTTACTTTTTTACAAGTTTTTATTTTAGTTCGGGAAAAAAGGGAACCCAGTGTTAATACTCTCTGTTCACTACTCTCCGTCAAATTTTCGAAATATGGTGTGTGGAGAGGTGGAACTCACCGCTACGCCTTGTGTTAACAGAGCGAATATTGTTTTCTTTAGCTTCACGCTGTATCAAACACATAGCAGGGTAGGTAGAAGGAACCTGTGAATTCACATTAACTCACTCCCATTTCAGCCGAACCGACGCATTGCGTGTTGAGTGACGGAACTCAACGCCGCTCTTGGCCACGTTACCAGAGCGAAAAAATGATTAATATTATCATTTTTTCGCTTTGGTAACGTGTATTTCGTATTTCGCTTCCTCGAGTGGGGATTCTGACTCACAACCTGTCACGTTTACAGTCACACACTTGTGCTCCTGTACCATGAACAGGTCTCTAGGACCATTCATTCATTCCTTCAAATTAAAATCGAACATACAACCGCCGCATTTACATTCCGACGCTCTCACACTGCGCCACAACAGCCTCTGAACACAATAAAACATCAAATTTTCCATAGAAATCTTAATTCCACCCTATTTAAATATGCGAAATTAAAAGTACACGGAACGTACAGTAAGGTTGTGTTTACATTACGCGAGCGAGCAACCAATGCCAAAAGGTAGAGATTTGTAACGATGTAAATCAAACTGAATGTTTTATTAAACACTCGCTTGCGCTGTATTCAAATTAAGTGGCGGTGTCGATGGTAAGATGTTGTGGAAGTGGATTTATTTTTGTTTTAATTTCATGCTGTAGGCAGAGGGAACCTAATGCTATGACACTCCGTTCTCCTTTAAAACACTTCCGTTGCCCACTTTCCGTCGAATTTTTGCGGAAATGCGTGTTGAGGGTCGAACTTAACGCCGCGCTTTGCCTTATCACGAGAGCAAAGAAATGAAAATATTAAATATTTCATTCCTCGAGTGGGAATTAAACCCACAACCGACGCGTTTACAGTCGAACGCTTGTACAATGCGCCACAATGGTCTCATATCTGATTATAATAAGTAAATTAAATAAATTATGTGCAATTAAAATATGACAAAAATAAATGTATACGACACTTGTGTGATTACTAATTATTAACAGGATCGTTACATTTGAAATATTTTCGATTTCTCATTTTAGTTTTTAGTGGTAATTTCTTTAGGTTCCGTACTCAAAGAGTCCGCCTGTCACCAGGCTATATCTCATGAACTGTGATAGTTAGGTAGTTGAAATTTTTACAGACAATGTATTTCTGTTGTCACTGAAACAACGACTACTAAAAAAAAAGAATAAAATAAATATTTAAAGCTACTTCTATACAACACACTTTTTTGTTATTGATCATTTATTCATACTTTTTATCAATATACTTAAAAGTATCGAAAATGGAGAATAGAGTGTTCAAGCACAAGATTCTCTCTGCCTACCATTCTACGTAAGGAAGAATAAAAAGAAATATTTCAATTTGAACCTTAAAAACTCCCACTCCATACATCCGCAGCACCAAAGATTTCCACCTCTACGTTCGCAATATTTACCCGTTACTTTCTGTAAATATTCCACCAACATCCCGAATATAACTTGTACAAGAAAATTAAGCTTGTTTAATTGCTGTGTATCTAGCCTCAAGAACAATTTTACTTGCCGTGTAAAGCAAAAGTTTGATATAATTAATTTATCTTCATTTCTGATGATCTTTTATTTATTTTGGTAGTCATTTTGCTGTTTTACGTATGTATGTTTATGATTGTAAATGTATTTAAATTTCATGATGTGAACATTTGTTGTTCGTGTTTTATAAAGTATTGGCAACCGCACGGTTTCGGCTGCTTAAATATATTATTATATCACAGCCGGATTATACTCAAGCACCTAGTGTTAAGACACTCCGCTTCCCACTTACTGCCGGATTCTGGAGGAATGAGTGGAGGTGAGTGGCGGAACTGAACACCGCACTTTGCCTCGAAATAAGCGCGAAGAAATGAAAATATTAAATATTTCATTTTCTTGAGTCAGAATCGAACTCACAACCAGTTGTGTTTATAGTCACACGCTTGTGCCTCTGCGACGACTGGCAATTATAATATTAATATTATATTATTTTTAGAAAGATAGAAAGATTTCAACGTATCGGGATTTAATTCTTTCCCCTTATCAAACGATGTTGAAATTCTTATACGCTAGTTACAATTTATATTTGTTGTTGGTTTCTTGTGTGGTTCATGTTTGTGGATTCTACTCAAACTCGAAAAATTTAATATAGTCACTTAACTACACAATCTTGTTATATTGAAGGGAAAAAAAAATATCTGAGTGTCCATTGAGGCGAAATCCGAAGCCATGAAGGCCTTGACATTATAATATTATTATTATTTATAAATTCACGCCGTATCCCGCATATAGCATGGTAGTCAGATGGGAATGGACTCTTGGCCCAAGTTTACAGCCAGACGTTGTGCTACTGTGCTACGAGAACCTATTTTTTTAGCTTAATGTTGGTTCCCGCACATGGTAGGGTAGGCAGATGGTACTTGGGAATCTAGAGTTAAGACACTACATTCCCATAAATACACTTCTATTTCCCACTTTCCCCCGCAATCAACAAGTCGCTTGGCCTTATTACCAAAGCGAAAAAAAAAAAAATATTTCATTACTCAGAGTGGGAATCGAATCAAACCTCCAAGCGTCGCATTTACTGTCGAGCTTGTTCTCCTCCGCCACGATGACCTCACTATAACTATTAAATCGAGGCCAGTCGTGGCGCATGGGCACAAAGTGTGACTGTAAAATCGACTGGTTGTGGGTTTGATCCCCACTGGAGGAGATGAAATATTTATTTAAATTTATATTTCCATTTCTTCGCTCTGGTGTCGGGGCAAAGCGCGGTGTGGAGTTCCGCCACTCAACACACAATGCCTCCAGAATTCGATGGAAAGTGGGGAAAGGAGTATCTTAACACTAGGTTCCCTCTGCCTACCCTGCTGTGTGCGGGATACAGCGTGAAGCTATAACTATTCAGTTAATTATAATCTCAGTTCAATCGAACACCATCTTTAAAAATCTAAAATGCTAATAAAAGTACCTAAACACCTTCCTCCGAACAACTTATAGCGCCATCTCGCTCCCTGTCAGACGGTGACACGAAATTAATTACGGCAACCCGGGAATAATGGTCCGGCGTGATTTTTAAATGAAATTTACTTTCTTCACTTCATTTATTTTGCGACATGACACTTTGGCTGGTTTTTTTTTGTGTTGTTTACCTCTGGATTTTTAATCAGCGGATGTCGAGTTGGAAGTGATAGGGGTTTTCAGTTTTTATTTATGATTTTTTTTGTGATGATTTTAGTTATGATTGATATTTTTTTATAGTTCGGAATAGGTGTTCCAGAAACTTTGCAACTTTAGATTCTCGTTTTGTTTCGTTTATAGCAAGGCAGGTGGACCTTGAACCTTATGTCATGAAAATCTAGTCTCTTTTCACCAAAAATGTAGGCATTGTGCGTTGAGTATTGGAATTGATAGAAAAACTTCTGGAACAAATAATCAACGATGTTATCTTTATTTTTTCATTTTCATTTAGCAGAAGTAATTACTGTATACATTTTTTCTTCTTTGTGGCTCTCTAGGAACTCACGAGACACGAAGTGTATAATGCTGCATGTGATATAAAATAACATTTATAAAAAATAGACAAAAATATTATCAAATACAGGCCGTCACCCGCAATTTCGTGTATGCGGACCTCTATACTCCCGAAGTAATGGAAGAGTTTTGTATAAGAATATAGATTGAAAATAGATTTAGTTGACGATCATCCATCTTCTTCCTAAGACGTGTTTAAGCATATTCGAATGTTAGAAAGCCGAAAAAAATTGTTAGTAGGCCGTCAAAGAAGTGACAAGGTATAATTTTTCTAACCTACAAGCAATGTTATATTTTCTTTCACATACACCTTTAATCCTTTATAATAAAACATATTGTTGTATAACTAAACTGAAAGGTAAAGTTGTAATTTTTAAATTACATATATTTTCCTAGTGTAAAGATAAACGTGTTGTGTGTTTGTTTTAGTAATTATATTTTTATGGAGGCCACTTTGAATAATCTACTACTTTAAAAGATTTTTTCATGTCCTCCCTGTATACCATTTATATAGCTAAGCTATACAGAGTACATACCCTAGGCTGAAGGAACTTAGTCTTAATAGGGTGCTTCCACACCTTATTATAATTTATATAATTTTCCATAATTCTCTTCAAGCTGTATATTATGAAACGATTTAATTTTGTTGCATGTGACATAACACACTTCACGAATCAACGCTTGAATATTTAATAAAGCATGCCTTTATTATAACAGATTAAATCAAATATATTTGTGAAACGACGATAAAAATCTGTTAGAAAAGTTGTCGTTCGAATGACCTTTATAGTAAAGTAATGGTTTTATTTTATATTTGTAGTAGTAACTTGCCTGTTTATTTGCGTGGATTGATGTGATATGGAAAATTCAGTTTTTTCTCTTTTCCACATGAATTTTGAGAAATCCTTTCTTAGTGTTTCCTTTCAATCCCTAATCTACCTACCCATACCAAATTTTAAATTTTTACTTCAAGTATATATGTATATAGATTTAATTCTAGTATTTACTTGTGGCTTTATCCCGGTAATAGTTGCATATGACATTGAGGTAACCTCAGGTACAGTTAGAGAGAGAGACTTACCTTGGGTATATAGAATATATCGGATATAGAAGAAATGGACTACACAGCACATAAAACTATTTTTCAACTCGAACCAGCAGTTCTTTAGACTAATAATTTTAACCTAACAAACATTTTACGTTTATACTATTAGTATGGATTTGTATTATAGTGTATTACGAAGTGAAGTAAAATCAGATTTGTAAAGGATAATTGTTGGTATAATACAAAAGCGTCATGTTATGTCACGCTATATCAATTAGGGTTTATATATAAACTATGAAAAACCAACAACAGCAAAGAATGAGAATTAGAAAAAATATCCAATAAAAAAAATAGTGAAAAAGAATATAAACGATTCCGACTCGAGAAAGTGATATTTTTTATTTCCTCGTAGTGGTAAAACAGCCGCGTTGAATTCTGCCAATCAACACGCAATGTCTCGAAAATGGGTTAGAGTGGGGGGAACGGAGTGTAACCAGGTTCCCTCAGCCTACCATCCTATATCAGTTTTTGTTTACCTATAGAGCTTTGGCGGTTCGTAAACATAAAAAATAATTTCATTTTATATTTGATAAACTGTGGTACCTTGACACCAAACTTTTGGCCTCCCTGATAAATAAAAGATAAGGCTGAAAATAAATCAAACTACAGAACCCTCTTATAAACTAAATAAATTCGTTACACATTTTATTATATCACGATTGGTTGACAATTATGAGGTATTGAGCTTTTATAATTTTATTTGTCAAGTGCTTTGTTATACTGTGTTGTTGAATTTATATTGTCGATTGTCAACAAAAAAAATCAAAAAAGGAAAGATAAGGAATCTTTTTAATTATCTTCTATAGTTCAAATACGTTTTATACGTTTTCTAAATTTCAACTTAGCGGGACTCGAACCCGCGCCTCCTGGAAACCGACCAGGCGCTCTGACCACTAAGCCATACGTTCTCATCACGCTACGTTAAATTTTTTATACGCTTGTTACAACTTATTTAAGTTGTTTCTAAATAAGTATTTTTCTTTCCTTAGTGTGGAATAAAACTTTAAAAATATTTAAAAATATTTAATCAGATATGTCGTGAGTAATTAGATAATTCATGTTTGACTAAAGTTTGAAGTAGTCCTTAATGATATGTATAAGTCTGTTAGAATCGGAAGTACTTACTACAGAAAGGAACAATTCTATTCTTCTCGTTCTTTTCCCTTATAATATAACTAGCTTTTACTTATTTTTTACTTAACTTTGACCTTAGCTACAATGTGTTACATCAAAACTTATAACCTTTCTAGATAAACGGACTACTAAAAGAATTTTTCTTTTTTCAATTTGAACAAATACTGAGATTAGTGCGTTAAACCGAGCTATATTTTTAGTATTATATAATATTAATTTAGAAATAGATAATTATGTTTGCTGAACACACTCTACAATCTCAACTCGTCAAGGAAGATCTTCAGCGATTAAGGAGACGTTATAATAAACCGGTAAAGTCTGAACAGTCCTTTCTCAAAACTATAATTCAGAAAGCAAAGAAGTATCTAGTTTTATTTCTGGAGACATCATCTATTCATGGATTAAATCATTTAGTTGTTGTGCGAAGACATTCATTTGAAATGTAAGTTATATTTATATATTCTTACTTTACCTAATGTTCTATACTCGTTTAAAACTAAAATAAATTAATTTGTGTGAAATACAAATCATGGTAAAATCTTGTTCTTCCTCGAATCTTTCCTTAGTGTATCGGACGTGGAAAGAGATGTACCTTGGAGAGTGTAGATTCTCCTAGGTACAAGACAAGTTTTAGCGTTCTACGTCGCGTAGCTACGGCTGCTTAAAATTGTTTGTGGTATTGGCATTGTCATAGCGTAATTTATATTGAGTTGTAATGAATTCAAATCATTCAAATTCCAGTTTAATCCAT
>DWLH01002264.1:0-11092 GCA_018249795.1 Heliconius telesiphe telesiphe | reverse complement strand
TTGCCTCGACACCAGAGCGAAGAAATGGAAATATAAATTTAAGTAAATATTTCATCTCCTCGAGTGGGGATCGAACCCACAACCAGTCGATTTTACAGTCACACCCTGTGCCACTGCGCCACGACTGCCCTCAATTTACAGTATTTACAGTAGCCTCGCAATATATTAGGTCCTTGCATATGAAATTGGCGTTTTGTCTTACTGGCCACTTCAATCACAAATTAATTCTCCTCTTTGGTTATGAATTCCAAATTCAAATTTATACAGCTATTTACACATTAGTATTTGTGTTTCGATAACAGTAGGTAAATGTTTTTTTTAAAACATTTTTTTATGAATATTTTATTTGTTTCAGAATACATCTTTACCCAGAAGGAAAACACCACATTCATTTAACCTACACAGAGGACTTCAACAAAAGAGTACAAGATTTTTTATTGAATTAAGTAATAGTCTAATGACTGATTTATCCAATAACAACAATTATTAACATTAACATAAAAATTTTATCTAAATATTTCGTTTTATTTTCCTGCATATTTAATGTTAATGCATAATGACCGTTTCAGTCGTTAAAGTGTAAATTAGAGATAAACTGGAGGCGTATTGACGTAGTCGGTTGTTTTTTTTTTTAAATAATATATTCCTTAAAACGTATAGGAATAACGGAATGATCCTATCAATGTAATATAAATTTGGAACAATGATTTATTACTTAAATTACAATAAATAGTGTTTACTTGCACACGATTTATTAAAGTTTCTTTTTTTATGTCAGACAAGAGAAAAAATTATCAGGTCTTAATTTAAAAATAATATATTCTCATAAATGGATATATATATATATAGTATTTTTTTCTCAAATACGACAATTTGTATATATTATGTCTGATAAAAATATAAATCCTAT
Organism: Heliconius telesiphe telesiphe; assembly: GCA_018249795.1. NCBI lineage: Eukaryota > Metazoa > Arthropoda > Insecta > Lepidoptera > Nymphalidae > Heliconius > Heliconius telesiphe. The sequence continues at coordinate 10,182 of DWLH01002264.1, read as the reverse complement.
TATTTTGTAAAACAATATTAAAATACTTATTTAGAAAACGTATAAAAATTTGAACGTAGCGGGACTTAAACCCGCGCCTCCTGGAAACCGACCAGGCTGGTGGGTTCAAATTTTTATACGTTTACTAAATAAATATTTTTCTTTCTAAGTTCTAAGTGTGGAAATAACACTTTAAAAATTATAAAAAAAAACAATATTCGTTTTATTTTCATTATACATCTTCCCTAAAATACTTATTCCTCAATGAGGTCAACAGCATATTTTTTAAATTAAATTAAATCAGCTTTACGCTGTACCCCCACAGAGCAGGGTAGGCAGAGGGAGCCTAGTGTAAAGACACCCCGATCCCTACTTTCCGTCGAATTCTGGAGGCATTGCGTGTTGAGTGGCGGAACTCAACGCAGCGCTTCGCCTCGACAGAGCGAAGAAATGAAAATATAAAATATGCTTGAATGGGGATCGAGCCCACAATTAGTCGTATTTACAGACACACTTTGTACCCATGCGTCACGGCCGCGCATTGCGCATGCGCAGTGGCCTCTAGTTTTTTCTCTTATATTATTATACTGAATTTTTACAGGTCTCCATCATTTGAACATGCCTACAATTTTAGCAAGCCTTTTCGCTTAATTTAATTACTTGAGCGGTGTTACTAGTGGTAGTACTACATGTTTTGTTCCTATTCTTGGGGACATCTCAGCTCTCTCGTCATCACGAGAAAAATCTTGGTAAAGAAACAACAGGTTAGATTATCTTAACGTCCTTAACTCTGGGAATTGCTTTTTTTTATTTCCGTGCACAGGATAGATATGTCTTACGGACGAATGGTAGGTACTGTTACATCAAAGGAAAGTCTGGTATACTAAAACCTCTTTCATTTCACGTTAAATAAAATCAGTATTTTGGCCTATATAAACGACGACGACGAGCAAGGCACCTGTTGCTCCTCTGGTGTTACATGGGGTCGTTAGCGGTGTTCATCACTTACCATTAGGTGATCCGTACGATCGTTTGCATTGTCATGTCCATAAAAAAAAAATTAAAAAATTGAAAGAAACGTCTTTTTACAATATTTTTAAATAGTGATATCGTCGTTTCATGCCATCCTACTACGAAATTCTTAATATATTATAACTAATTAAGTAAATAAGATCATAAAAAAGAAATCTAATTAAACAAAACTAAAAATATAAATCATTTCATTCATTAATATTTTTCCTCATTCTACTTAAAAAGACGCAAAACAAAACAGATATGATTTTTTTTGTTTATACTCATTACTGTATTGGCACAGTGAGTGATTGTAAACGCGAATGTTCTGGGTTCAATTTCCACTATCTTTAAAAGATGAAAATAGTTCATTCCCACTATTCGGGGGAATGAACTATTTTCATCTCTTCGATGCGGTAACAAGAGAAAGAACGTTCATTACAATTTACACAAATAAAATTAAAAATATAATAAAATTAAAACATTTATTTATTTACCTGCCTCTAGCACACAAGACAGATCTAAAGGCTATTTTGAAAATATTTTTTTATTTGATTAAGACACTCAATTAGCACATTCGAACATAAGTTCCTAAAATAAAGCTATAATTAGTTAATTACGAGTGGTTTTTCCGACTTTCTGCCGAATTCTAGAGGCATTGCGTGTTGAGTGGCAGAACTCCGCGCTTTGCCTTGACACCAGAGCGAAGAAATGGAAATATAGTAGTATGTAGAAGTCTATTCAAACAACTGAAACTCGACAATATAACATTGTCATAACTCGAAGCTCGTCAGGAAAAGCCAAGAGCGCGTCCTATCTTCCTCTCCACTATAACTGCGAGCTAGTTATAATAAAAGGAAGAAAGAGTAAGGGCACCGCCCCGCCCCTACACTGTGAATTCCTACCAGACTGCGGCTGCAACAATCTTATTGAACTCTCCGGGACGTTTGTGTGTGATCAGTCTGAAGGTACTTTTACGCTTGTTTATATTACTATTGTATTAGAATGGTGATTCGTGATGTTGATTGATTTGTGAGATCAATATAAGTCGTTGGAACGAACGCACTACCGCAAGGCGGCCGATATGTTATATGTTAAATAAACGCACGGCACACACCCCACAGCCGTGTCTCGAACCGTAGGCGGACACTACTACATACACCTGAGTTCCAGGGCATAAAATAGCACCACACACCCGTATGAGACGGGCGGACACTACTAGGGTAACCTGGTCTATGAGTACGCAAGCGATAAGAGTACGCTACCAAAAATGCCGTGAAGTTATTTACGATGCGCGGTTAAACTCAGTCGTAATGGGATCCAAGCGACGTAAGGAAGTGCTGTGCGAAAAAAAAATCAAATTCGGAGGAAAACATAGAAATTACGTAAGTTTTTAGATTTTTACTCAAAATGTTAAATGTTTTTACCATTTTAAAAGTGTTATTAAGACAAAAATGCAATTATTTAGTACAATCGAAGTAAATTGTGAAGTATTCAAAGGCAATGCCTAAAACATGCGGCCAGAGTAATTGCGGTTGTCGCCAAGAGATGGCGATAAACTTCGCTTGTTTACGATTTGGCTAGAATGTGTATAAGTACTCAGTTGTGCATCTTATAAGAGTGCGCGCGTACTCTTACATGCAATTATTTTTATTTTAGTTTTATGAACATATTTATTCTTATTTGTTGCAAATTTGGAAATATAATTATATTTTATTCACAGGATGTCTAGACGTGAAAAAAAAGTGAAAGAAGTCTCATTTTAAAGACCACGCAAAGCCTACCAAAGACAATCTAGTACTATTAATATTAGATAATCACACGTTATATTGCACCTTATATGCGGTCCATTTCTTCAGGGAAAACCACATCCACGCTTTGACCACCTCACAGCAGTAACAAAACTCAGCCAATTGATCGCTGCATCTATAACAGCCTCAAGATTTTTTATGCATCCGAATGTGAAAAATGGATGCGTAACCATCCTGGTCGAGTGATAACCGTGTATCAAATTGCGCAAATATTGATACCGGCTAATCTTAATGCAGCCACTCCTGTAAATGCTATTTACAGCTTCAAGATATCTGGAATTGAACCATTAAATCCGGACATTTTTGGAGAAGAGAATTTCTTCGCTAGTGCAGTAACTGAAAGGCCACTGATAGAGACTTATGAAATACAAATTTCCCAATTAGCTAATGATCTATCAGAACATATGCCTTTGGCAGAATCAGCTGATCATTTGGCAGAATCGAATAAAGCACACCATCGTGGTCACAAAATTTTACCCTTTATCAATCGTTAGTTGAGACAGATAAAGCTCGTACACCACTTGCTTGTCTTCAAATTCAAAAGGTTGAATCCCCTCTTGTCACACTTGAAGATGTAGTACTACGAGCCCCTACCACGAGCTAAATTTTTGTCACGATCTCACCACAAAAGAGCTAAGTATTTATTTGAGTGAATCTCCATATAAACTGGCTCTCGAGGAAGCATCAAAGCTTTCTTAAAAGAAAGTACCAAAAAAGATTCAAAGACTCTTTCTAAAAAGTTCCTTTTAAGTGCCAAAGAAAATGCCTAAAAAGAAGGTTTGGAGAAGTCCATCATGTACAGAAATGTACGTGGACCCCCGTGTACGTACGGGGGGGGACCCCCCTCAGAAGACTGGATAGAATGTTTGAAATGCTCCGAAGGGTGACATAAAGCTTGCACAATGTATGAGGGCTTAGGACATTTTATTTGCCGGCTCTGCAAGTGACCATAAGTTAATCGATGATCCGCGTACTCTTATCAACCTAGAAGCGTACTTTTACACAATAATATATGTAAGAGTACGCAATTCCCACTTGTGATTTTTTTTTGTTATCCTGAGAGTTAAAAACTATTTTTATTATTTTTTCTTTTTTTTTATGTTATATGATTAGATTGTACACGCAATAAATGACTAGTTGATTTTTTTCAATTCATTTTGTTTCTTTTAGAATATTTTAAACCTTTGACTAATTTAGCACCAGAAAGAAACTAAAAATGATATGATGTTATAGTTTTTATTTCAGAGAACATTCAACTCCACTGGAAAGTAGCGATTTTTTTTAATTAAAAGTATTCTTTTATTAAGTATATTATATTAAGTATTATTATCATACTTTATGACCACTACCATCACACTACCGCTACACACAATAATGGTAGAAAAAAATAAATTACGCGAAGAAAGAACAGATTTTATTTGGAAAATTATATTTTTTTGTGCAAAGTTTAATACAAAAATACTGAAATATGTTATTTGCGATGGCAACATCTATGTAAATCACAGTTTTATTATCATTTTTAAATTTTAAATTATAATAATGAAACTTTAAAAAACTTAGTGTATAAAAAATATAACAATAAAATTTTATAAACCAAAATACTACACTTCTTAAAGATGCACGCATACCAAGTATCTTGTTTTGTTATTAAAAGGCTTTTTTTACTTTAAATGGCTCTAAAAATTACTGAATAGTCCAAAAAACAAAATAACTATCAAAATAGTTACAAAATTTAAATATTACTTTGAAATTGAAAATATTCAATTACTTATTATAAATTGTACTTAATAATTGAGATCAAGAAAATTACTGTAAAAGCATTCTATCAAAATAAGAAGAAACATAATAAGGAATGAGATTTTGATCAATTAAAGATTTGATGTTATTTTTCTTTCTTTCAGCCAAAGGAAGCTTAGCAGTATAAAGAGGTTTCAATATATTAATTTTATTATGAACTTCATACCTACTACCTGCATGTTGCCTACGAGTGGCTACCCTATTAGCTTCTAGTTTCATCTCTTTAAAGTTTGTTCTAAGTAAGATTTTTTATAAAATATGTAGTCGGTTCCTTTAAATTTTTCATAATTTTTATTATTTTAATATCACCTATTTTAACCTTTTCTCCTTCCGTATTCTTTGAAAAAATATTTTCGGAAATACCTTTAATATCGTAAAAATCACTATGGCTCATCAAATTAATAATATATGCGTTCCCTTTTTTCCGTGCGTTCTTTATTACTGCAATATAGGACCAGATCTTAACATTTTCTTTATTTCTTTCTCAATTGTTGAATACACTCATTTTGAGTATGACCTTTAATGAGGAATTTATGGGTTGTAGATTTGTATTTTTACCAAATATGTATTTTTACAAATTGGATATTTTTCTTAAGAAAATCAGCTTTATAGTGTCTATATAAATCAGCTAATGTCTTTCTTCCGTCAATAAATTCTCTCGAAGTTTGTTTTTGTAAATAATGACTTTCAATTCGTGGTATACTATTAATGTGAAGTCGAACTTCAATTAAATTCAGGAATTATTTATTTATAACCGTTTTTGCCCCTTTGTGCAGGAGCCACAATACCTTGCTCGTCCTTTTTATTTATCACTGTTCTTATACGTCGATGGCCAATACCAAGAGTATTTAAAAAAAATAATTGCACACTGTTTTTTTTGCTATTTACCTCGAAATGACATGCATTCTTTGGTTTTTTTTTACTGTTAAGCTTTTTGTACTGATACTTAGGAAAAATGGTTACTAAACTATTAGCTATGTTATCTCTTTGACGTGCTATTGAGCCTAGGTTCCAAAACGAATCAAATAATATTCTGCGTTTTAATTCAGTAATAATATCAAGACATTTAAGCCGACACTTTTCATTGCGGGGTCTTCTCATCACCTTTCCCGCAATCATTTTTGATGATGAAGATACGTATGGTTGTCCTAAATTTATTAAAGTCTGTGCTGTCTTTTTTTTATTAATACGTCTGATTTTTTTTCGACTATTTATATTTCTGTTGCCTTCATCTACAACTGGGTTCAATATGTTACCACGGGCTGGCCCAGAAATTGATACATTATTTAATTCTAAGGATTGCAGAGACTTTATTTACAGCGGTAGAAGCCAATGTCGCCAAAGATGGTATAAGATTTTTTCTGACTAAAAAACTCAGAAGAAGAACTCGACGAAGACGAAGAACTTGACGGGAAAAAGGAACTAGACGAAGAACTACTCGATGAAGAATCTGAAGAAGATGAGTCTAATCTTTGACGGTTTGGAGAAGAAAATGGCTTAAATGATAAGTAACTTGGGTCATCGTCAGAGGCAGGCGAAAAATCACGACTGGACATAGATGACCTGGAATTTCTTCTTTCATGAAGTTGTTCATTTTGAGTTAAGTTTTCATCCACATGAAGTCGTACCTGCTAAAACAATTAGTAATATTAAAAATAATAATGCAGTAATTATTTTAGTTGGATGTAAAAGAACAAAGAAAAAGCAATGATTTTTTTTGTTATTTACTCAACAGGTACATTGGATCGTATAACCTGGACTGGACAGGTATATGGATTGGATTATTGTGGTAAGTATAGTATTCATAGAATAGTATTATTAGTTTGATATTACAAAGTAAAAACCTAATACTGTTTTATAGCTTCCTGGCAATTTCTAGGTATGATTTCATGAGAAGACACAATATGAAATGCGAGTTTGTGACTAGAAATATGCATTTTGGTTAACATCTTTTTCATGGCTAATTAATTCACAATAATAATTGGTTGTTTGATGTGTATTTGGTTTATTTGCGCTTTCTAAATGACAATGTTCAGCCTGAATATCATGACAAGTTTTTTTTCTATATTCTTCTTTATTATCGTTGGCGTCTTTTAATAGTCTTTTAGATATAATGTTTAGTTTGCTTATTCTAGAATTTTATAAAGGCATTTTAAGCCTGCGAACAAATTATGGTCAGAATTACTCATTTTATTAAACCTTGCAGTTACTAAGTTACACGCTAAGTTACACGTTACTATGATCATTTACTTAATTGGTTTTAAAGGCATTAAATTATTGAAATTATCAAAACAAATGTTTAAATATTTTGATTACTAATGATTTATTCGTAATTACGAATTATGGTCAATCAAAATCACCCTTAACCAGATAATGTCACTATGGAATACACTGGTTGAAACCGTTTTCGTTAGCTTCATAGTCACGAAGGAAAATATGGTGGTCTGTCGTAACTGATAGTATCAACGTTGTCGATAAAGCAATTCGACACTATCACCATCTACCGGTAATTATTTTAGTTACAACGATAGGGGTTTTTGCAAAAAAAATGTACCTGCGCCTGCTAGGAGATGGCACTTCTTACAGAAAAACAATTTTTCGTATAGTGACGGTCTTCAATGTGCGATATGTCAATGACCAACGCCATACAAGCATAGCTTACGTACTGCGTAACGGCATCAGCCACGACATAGTTAATGTCGCTATAACAGTTCGCCCCATAAGCCCATCACGTCAGCCTCCGCGACGTCAAGCAACATTCAATATTATAATATTGCTCAAAGACAACTTTGATCCACAATATGTGTCGCCCATACACATATATTGCCTTTATAAGTAATTCGATCCTAAAAGATCGTGTCATCATAGGCTTCGATTTATTATATTATATTTCTTATACATTTGGTACGAGTCTTTATGTGCATCATATTTATTTGTACCGTAATACTTAAGAGTTCGACTCGACCGCTGACTTCCAACCATCACTACCCACTATATATACGGAACGACGGTTGCGACACTCGGGACGACAATACATGAACTCGTCTCGATTAATACGGTATTAAAAATTTATAGTTTGTATTATTCATAATTAACTATGTTATTTATGTGTATTGCCATGCATATTTTATTTTATTTATTTAATTATTTTAACGTATACCCAAGGTACATACTGTTACAATGTCCTCGAGTGGGGATCGAACCCACAACCAGTCGGTTTTACAGTCACATTTGCCCCTGTGTGTGCCCCTGCGTCAAGACTACTACTACTATCGAATACTTACACGATAGTAATATTAATTATTATCTAAGACCAACTGTTCCATCAAAGTCCAGTCAGTATAAAAAAGTAGCATAAAAAATTACAGTATGTATCTATTTTTATACTACATTTTAAAAAGTTAACAAATACTGAAATTTATGTTTACACATCTTTTGCTCTTTCACACGCTGAAGCCCGCCTATAGCAGGGTAGGCAGGATGAACCTAGTGTTAAGACACTCCGTTCCCCACTTTCCGTCGGATGAGGCATTCCGTATTGAGTGGCGGAACTCAACGCCACGCTTTGCCTTGTTACCAGAACGAGGAATTGAAAATATTAATAAATAATAATTCATTCCCCCGCGAGGGAATCGAATCTACAATCGTTGCGTTTACAGTCACACGCTTGTGTCACTGCGACACGATAGACTATGTTTACACATCTAATGCATGTAAATTAATAATTAACTAATATAAAAGTAATATTCTGTGTAAATTATAATTAATTATTATAATTTACACAGAATATTACTTTTATATTCGTTTATTTGATTTTTGCAGTAACCTCCCAAAATAGCAGATAGGTATTGGCCCAAGAATGTTGATAAAAATCTTATCTACTTAACAATAGATATAGGTACATAGGTACATAGGATAGGATTGAATGTTAATAGTATATTAATTTTAATAGCAATTTAGATAATAAGCAAAACACTTAAGGACGTGAGAATTTAGCATTCAATGATTATTATTGACGACGGTTTATGGACGGTTTACGGAGTGGGTAGGCTATTTTCAAATGTAAATCAGAATTCGGCGAAAAATAGGGAACGGAACGCAAAGTTGAGCTTCGCAAATCTAATCTTAAAACTAGGTTCCTTCTGCCTACCCTTCTATATGCGGGAAAGTGGGAAAGGGAAGTCTTTTTGGAGTCTTTTTGGAAACAAAGTGTCTTAACACTATGTCAGGCTACCCTGCTATGTGCGGGATAGAGCGTAAAGCTGAAAAAAAATGCACACGTTTAATTTGCTTATATTTCTCAATAATTCAATTATAATTAGTGTTTCACTTATACTCATTTTTCCATCATAAATCTTTTTTGCCATTCTTTCAACGCCAAAACCAGCGTGCCCAAACTAGCTTTTGAGCACATTTTTCATTCCCACCGTAACATCCTCGTTAGTACCTGCCATATAACAGCGTCGGTACCAACACTGCATTGAGTACGGCCAAACGCTCAGCTGTGCTGACGTTTCGCCGTCTTAATAATGCAGCTAAGGCACCGTTAACCCAGAAACCGGTAACGATAACATCTCGTATCTTCCATCTCTACTGAACACACTTTCCAAATATACCACGCCGTTTACTTGTTTTAATATCTTACCCTGAGATACGTTGATGGTCAAGGTGCGTGAGTTTCCCCCCTTCCGTATCCTTTCCTGATAAGGTCCGCTTTTTCTGCTTGTGTATGGACCAGGTACAGAGTTTTGGGGGGATTTATTGGAATTGAAGCACCAGTATGGCGACTCTCTCAGAAAGCGAGTTGTCTGTTGGGCTGTGTAAATTCCGTTATAAACATCGTTGAGCGCATATGTCGTCAGTGGACATCTATATGATCTCGCTAGTTCTTGACTGATGACCGTCACGAGGTTTGGACCGATTATAGTGCATTTGGAAGAGGTTTAATCTGTCGATAATTGTAATTGTCTTGGCCTTTGATAATATGACCGCCATTACGATTGCCCCAAAATGGTTCATTAAGGCCTCATCCTCGATAAGTCTTGCGGGCTTTTCTGCAACACTGTTTACCAGAATAGAGGCGATCGTACGGACTTTGATTTTTGCGTCCTTGGTGCAACTGAAAGTGATTTTACTCCTGAGGTCCTCGGCTGTCTCAGTAATTGTAGTTGCTATCAGATCACTATCGGGGTCAAAATTGTTGCGACTTCGGGATTATTTACTATAATATCATTTAAAAATATTGCTGAGTACATTTAACTCTTGACCCATCTCATGCCGTACCCAGGCGCGCTTGAGCAGGCGTCAGGGCGATACAGTGTGGGATATAAAGTATTATCATAAAATAAAAGTAGTGAGTATAATAAAAAACGTTATATTAATTAGATTTTATTCTAAAACTTTGTGTTATATATCTCTAAAGCCGTCATAATAAAAGTGATTTCTATTAAAAAGACCTAGTGTTATTTAATTATTAATTATGTTAATCAGTAATTATGTAAAACCTGATTTGCTGGTCACAGTACCTTCTCTATAGCAGGCTTGGTCAACCTACGGGTTGAATGCCCTTCGCTGCCTGATGTAT
>DWLH01002263.1:0-11094 GCA_018249795.1 Heliconius telesiphe telesiphe | reverse complement strand
TATTGTTGCCGTCCATAGTATGTCATCTACACACTATATCTAGAAATAAAATCAGCTATGATAATCTAATACAAATTGATAAGTAAAATATTTTTTTCGCGTTCCACACTAAGAAAAGGAAAACAGTGTCCAAATGGTATGATAGAGATGCGAGTTCCAGACCTAATAGGTTCAAATTTCTATTAGTTTTCTAAAATATTTTTATGAGGTCAGTCATGGCGCAGTGGCACAAAGTGTGACTGTAAAACCGACTGGTTGTGGGTTCGATCCCCACTCGAGGAGATGAAATATTTATTTAAATTTATATTTCCATTTCTTCGCTCTGGTGTCGAAGCAAAGCGCGGCGTTGAGTTCTGCCACTCAACACGCAATGCCTCCAGAATTCGGCAGAAAGTGGGGAACGGAGTGTCTTAATACTAGGTTCCCTCTGCCTACCCTGCTGTGTGCGGAATACAGCGTGAAGCTGATAAAAAAAAACTCCCGCAGTTCCATACACTTTTAATGTACAAAAAGAACATTATTAAAAATATACATAATGATTGCGCACAAAAGATTTTTTTTGTACAAAAATTTTCAAAACCACTTAAGTGGCTTGCGCGCTAGGATCTTTTATTTAATTTACGACATCATGATCATCATCAACCTTACACTTGTTACCTCAAACAGCAGGTAGGCAGTGGGAACATAATATTAAGAACATTCCGTTTCGTTGCGACCCAATTTTCTTTCTTTTCAATGAGATGCATCATTATGAAAGAATTTTCACTTAAATGAGAGAGTTTTCTTACTATATTGTCTTTCTGTTTCATTCACATTATATGAAAATTTTAAAAGAAATTAATTTAAAACAAATATTATAAACCCACAAAACAAACACAAATTAAAATTACTCTCCCAATTTTCGAGAAAATTTAACAATCGGAACCTTTTTCGTGGCTTGATGGCATATTGAAAGTGATTATAGTGGTCTGATACGAGTAGTACAGGACTCTCTATAATTAATAAATTTATAATTTTAACTTCTTTAAAAATTCTAAATTATAATAAATTAGAACGAAAAAATATTTTGTTTACATAGTAGAAACAGCTAAATCGCAATGGATTTTAATGAGGCTTTCACTAAAAGAATAATCCAAGAAGTAGATTTATATCTATGTCTATTATACATATATATTTTGATAGAGACAAGCTAAGAATACCAAAGACTTGTAGTTTGTAAAAGCGCAGTGTGACTGGATCCGGAGAATGCTTACATTTAAGTATTTTACTATGAAGTAGACAAAGCGCGGCGTTGAATTCCGTCCCTCAACACCCAACGTCTCGAATTGGGACGGAAGGTGGGGAACGGAGAGTCTTAATACTATGTTTCCTTTATATACCATGCTATGTGGGCAAAGAGTTGCTTCTAAGCTTTAAACTATAAGCTGCAAAATAAAGCAATATCAAAAGAATATGTCGTTAAATGCTAAATTTCAAACTGGGTCGAGTTGTAACCTTAAATATTTTTTCCTTAAAATGTTAAATAATGATATCTTGAATAAGGCTCTAACTAGAAACGGTATCTGAAGATTTTTAAAGAGTATACCAATCTACTATATTTTATCTTTATACAATTGGATTGTAAGCTGTATTATCACGTACATTAGTCCTTACAAATTATAAATAATTATTCAACTTCACATCGCATCCCGCATACTGTTGGGTAGGCAGAGAGAAACTAGTGTTACGACACACCATTCCCCACCTTCCGCCGAACTTTCGTGGCATTGCATGTTGAGTGGCGGAACTCAACGCCGCGCCTTTGCCTTGGTACAAGAGCGAAGAAATTAAAATATCAACAAATAACAATTCATTCCCCCGAATGGTAATCGAACCAGTGGGAGTCACAGTGACATTCTTGGGCACCTGCGCCACAACTGGCTCATACTCAATTATTTATTAATATCATATATAAAATGACTATCGCAAGAAACCTACAAACTTCCGTTTCACATAGCAAATACTGACTTAATATGACCACTATTAGAATTTATGTCACAATAAGTATAACTAATGTACTTCAAGTAAAAACCTTTGAACGTTATTATTTAGATCTTTATTATTAGGTATTTATACGTATACTAATGATATTATCTCTTATGTGTTAATAGCATCACGTGAATTTGTAAAAACAAAAAAAAATATTTAAAAGTCTAGTCAATCCTGGTACTAAAAAGGATAGCTACTAATGTGTGATGGAACACGCTTATCTCAGGAAGTAATCAGTTTGAAAAAATAACCCGCACACAGCAGGGTAGGCAGAGGGAACCTAGTGTTAAGACACTCCGTTCCCCACTTTCTGCCGCATTCTGGAGGCATTGCGTGTTGAGTGGCAGAACTCAACGCCGCGCTTAGCATCGACACCAGGGCGAAGAAATAGAAATATAAATTTAAGTAAATATTTCATATCCTCGAGTGGGGATCGAACCCCACACTTCGTGCCGCTGCGCCACGACTGGCCTCAAAAAATCTTTTTGTGTTGGATAATCCATTTACAGAAAAAAACTATATAATACTTTATTACATAACATTTCCGACATTGCATGAGTGACTGACAGACACGCATAGCCCAAACTACGAGGCGAGAAAGTTGAAAGATATGAAGACTTCTTGGGCAGCGCAGCGGAGGCAGCAAGAGGAACAACGGGGAGAAGAGAATTTTCTGTTTAATAGTCCACGCAATATAATAGGTTTTTTATTTGTATTCGTATATTAGTAATTTAGCTTTGTTATATCGAACGTAGAAATCGGCATCTATAAAATATGATTTATGGAAACGTTTATTTCCATATTCAAATTCTACTTGATATATTTTATTATGTAATAAAATATTGTATGACATAAAAAAACGCCGTCATGACACAATTGAAATTATCATTTCTATTCGTCATTATTCATTCATTCATAGCATCTCTATTCAGCTAAGAATTATCGTCTGGCAAGAGAGAATGCTATTTATTAAATATTTTTTAACACTTTAAAGTGTTATTCCACAGTTAGAAAAGAAAAATACTTATTTAAAACACGTACATATTTTTTTTTAATGCTAACAACATAAAAAAGTTGTAACAAGCGTATGAAAATTTTGACGTAGCTTAGAACTGAGAACGTATGGCTTTGTGGTCAAAGGGCCTGGTCGGTTTCCAGGAGGCGCGGGTTCGAGTCCCTCTATGTTCAAAATTTTAATACGTTTTCTAAATAAGTATTTTTCTTTCCTAAGTGTGGAATGACACTTTAAACATTTTTATAAAGTATGAAATTAATTATGCTTTGGGACTAAAGTTATTATAGTATTTTAATTTAATTTGCCACGCAATTTTTTTATGGATATAGGTAAATTTTATGTGACTTGGCCTTTGACTTATTCACATACGTAATTATGTTTAAACAATGTTTAACGATTGATCACATAAAATTGTACTATATTAATATAATAAAAAAATCCCAGTGAGGAACCTTAGAATTTACTTGAATTTACCTAAAGATTTAATGTTTTTTTTATAGAGAAACAAACAGCTGGTTTTTTACAGGTGTTTTTTTGGTGGAGCTTAGTGTAGAGTTACTCGGTTTGGTCAGTGAAAGTTGGTCATTAGTTAATCTAACAAATAGGTTGTAAATATCTAAAATATATATATATTATAAGATTAAATATAAATTTCATACTAATTTGATTTTAATCATAGTTTTATGTTTGTTTGTTTGTTACTTAGTAGCGGAAGAGTCTTATATTTATTTATATGTAGATGTTACTATGTTGAATGTCATAAAAAACACGACAAACAACGTTGTAAAACCATTTTGCATACTATTATGTCAATTGAAATATAGACTGATATAATGTATTATTATGTAGCCTACGCCAAGACTATGTGATAATTAGATTAAGATACTTGCTGCGCTTGCGGCGTTATGTTCCGTTACTCAACAAGAAATGTTTCCAATTCATGCTCTATTCGTAGGGACCGAATAATGGACTAGGTCCTTTGACTAATCATGAAATAAAGATAAAAAATATCCTATACGGATTCCGTTTTTTCCTTCTGAAGTATGGAACCCTAAAAAAGAAAAATAAATAAACTACTATTTACAAGCACTACTATTAATAAAAACTATTCTGAATGTAACTATTAATGATTATAATTTAAATATAGTTTTATAATTTTTAGGGTTCCGTATCTTTTAAGAATAAAGGAATCCTTATAAGATCACTTTGTTGTCCATCCGTCTGTCTGTCTGTCTATCGGTCAAGAACCATTATCTCAAGAACGCTTGGACATATGGAGTTTAAATACAAACCATATACCTAGATTTACTGCCCCATCATTTCCTGATAAAAAACTCATTTTTACAAAATATGGCCGTTTATATAGCAAAAAACTATAAAGAGAATGAATAATAGGGTGCTTCCGGTTAACCTGGAATGGTGAAATTTGGCAGCTAGCATCTATAGGTACTAATTCAGGATTTTTATTTTAAATTATACATTTGTAGTTAATTCCTAAAAAAATAATAGCAAAAACGTAGTACTTGCTTAGGAAAAAATCTGAAAACTATAAATTTGTGGTTAAATTCAAAAAAATATTTTTGCACTAAAAGGGGGGCAAAATTTTGTATTAAAGCCGCTACTTCAAGTGAGATAGCAGATAAAAGGGCTCTGGCTAAGCTAAGCCTGAATTTTAGAAAACGCTCTAGACCTCCAATTTTTGTACGGAACACTCGGTGGGCGAGCCCGACTCGCACTTGTCCGGTTTTTAAGTCTTATACAAGCATATAGTACCAAACGAACGTTCTAGTTGCAAAGTATTTTTTTATGTATAGTGCAGCTACAAAGATCTTCTTAGGACGGGTGTTAGATTATAATTAACGGAACTTATATAGATGTATTGCGTAACCATTATATACGTATATAAAATATGTACTTAGCCATCATTTATCGATTTGTTCTATAATTTATTTATATTATTTATATTATGTTGTGATATGCGTTCTGGGACGTCTCAGTACATACATATGCATTTATTTTTATATTGTTAACTTTATAAAATATTTGTTTGTAAATACTTAGAAAAAAAAATGCTTTTTTAAAAAATTTTACCTAAGAGGCTTGTACTTACATTTCTTGAACGGTTTCCAAGAGGCGCTTGTGACTTTTAAACGCAGCGTATTATTTCAAATGTAGTTGACTAAACAGTATTCTAGCTTACTCTAAATATGTTATTTCGAATATTTCGAATATTTATTCAGATATATTAACACTGATTTCTCTGTCATCTTACGGGATTTATTAGGTAATTTATTAATATTTATCTATAAAAGGTTAACTAAAAGTATATTTCCTATTCTTTAACTAATCAGGATCTTGTTCCTGGTGATAGGTTTTTCTTCCTCAATTTTTAAGTCAATTTACGCCACGAACATATTGTACTATGCTATAAATAAATGAGCTCTAAAATTGGAATCAAAAGAAATTATTATTTATTTAAATAAGTGACTTCGTTACCTTGATTTATATTATGTGCAAATTACTACTATTAAATAAGTAATACATGGTACTTATACTTAGGTGAGAATTATTTAGCTTCACGCTGTATATAACAATCTGATCTATAGACACGGTTGGCAGAGGGAACCTAAGAACCTAGTATTAAGACACTCCGTTCAAATTAAGATACTTCCGGTCCCCACTCTCCGCTGAATTTTGGAGACATTGCGTGTAGATTACCGGAACTCAACTCAAATGAAAATATTAAATATTTCATTTCCTCAAGTGACAATCGAACCCACAACTTATCACGTTTAGAGTCGCACGCTTGTGCCCCTGCTACACGCCTCACATTTAATATATGTTGTTTTAAATAAAGTTAAATCGCGAATATAGCAAGGTACACAGAGGGAACCTAATTTTGAGACACTCCGTTCCCCATTTTCGTCCAATTTCCAAGACATTTTATGTTTGGTGGTGAAACTCATCGCCGCTTACCAAAACAATGGGATAATAAAAGTAATTAAATATATAGGAAATTAATAATAACTAAGTATTAGTTTATCTTTTTATCACGTTTCATATTCTGACGTTGTATAAAAGAAGGTCAAATTTTCAAAGTAAAATGACATAACGCTGATTGCTTCACTATTAATTTGCAATATCTAACTAAATTATAAAATGAAGGTGATATATCTATATAGGAGAAAAAATAAATAAACGTTAATATATGCAATATCTCTGGTAGAGAAAACACTATGTTGAGTTCCGCCACGTACACGCAATTTCGGAAATTGGGCGGAATATTTAGGAGTGTCTTATCTCTAAGTTTTCGAAGCCCATCCTGTTACTGTTAATCATTTACTGCTATAAAATTATAATATTATGGAATATTCAAATGTGAGAACAATATGTGAGTGACTCACACCACAAAAATTTGTTAATAAATAATAAATAGTGAAAAAATATTTTTATCTCTATTTGAACATATAACGATACAAATAACGACTTAGGTATAAGTAAACATTGATCAATTTAGTGCATTGTTGTAAATTAAAAACGCTTTACTTGCTTAGGTTGTCCGTAAGTTATTTATTTTTGTTGCAGCAGCAGGGTAGGCGAGTAGAATCTTTCCACTTTATGTCATTAATGTTGGGAGGTGGAACTCAACGCCGCGCTTTGTCTTGCCTTTGCTTTGAGAACAAAAAAATACAATAGCTAGTCTACTACTAAACAAATAGTAATTTATTTCTGATCTACTTTAAATTTGCTTATCAAGGCCCCGAGATTCAAAATCCTAATTAAAACGAAATTATTAAAACAAAATCGACCTTTATCATGACTTTGATGAATAAAAACAATAAAAGTGAATGTAACGTGGTATTCGACGTTGCAAATATTACATTTTATATTCTAGTACCGTAATATGACTACGTAAGACAATGTGTAAACGTGTTCTCGTTATATGCAGTCTGCAAACTTAATGGGTTCTATTACAAATATTTAGTATTGTAGAATACTGAGGCCAGACGTGGCGCAGGGGCACAGTGTGACTGTAAAACTGACTGGTTGTGGGTTCGATCCCCACTCGAGGAGATGAAATATTTACTTAAATTTATATTTCCATTTCTTCGCTCTGGTGTCTTGAGTTCTGCCACTCAACACGCAGGGCATCCAGAATTCGGCAGAAAGTGGGGAACGGAGTGACTTAACACTAGGTTCCCTCTGCCTACTCTGCTGTATGCGGGATACAGCGTGAAGCTGATTTATTTATTTATTTATTTTTGTAGTATACTGGCAAATAATATTAGTTAGGCCGTCTAGGCGTACATGAGAAGTCACTGACTGTAGACGTTATGGTCGTTGGTTTGACTTTAACTCAGGGAAATGGTTATATTTTATTTTAATTGTTGTTAGGGTTCCGTACCTTTTTAGGAAAAATGGAACCCTTATAAGATCACTTTGTTGTCGATCCGTCTATCTATCTATGTGTCCGCCTGTCTGTGTGTCTGTCAAGAGCTTTTACCTCAGGAACGCTTGGAGATATCGAGTGGAAATTCAAATCATATACTCAAATCTACAGTTCCTTGAGTTCCTGAAAAAATCATATTTCTACATTTACTGAAAAAAATATGGCCGTTTATATCCCAAAAAATTCGTAATTCGACAATATGAAGGGATTCAAAATTAATGGGGTACTTCTATTTGACCTAGAATTCTAAAATTTGGCACCTAGCATCTACAGGTAATATTAGTTAAGAAAAAAATGTGAAACTATATATTTGTGGTTAAATCCTAAAAAATAACAACCTTAAAAGAGGGGCCGCTAGTTCAAATGAAGTACAATTTTTATACGGAACCCTCAGTGGACGACCCCGACTCGCGCTTGTCTGGTTTTTTGTTGTTATAGTGGCAACTAAAATACTCGTATATGATCTGTGAAAACTTCAACTGTCTAACTATCATGGTTCATGAGATACTGCCTGGTGATAGACAGATAGACTAACAGAGAGTGGAGTCTTAATAATAGGACCGGACGTTTTACACTTTAAGTACAAAAAAAATCCTAAAAAACAATCTTAAATTGTTAGTCAGAATCTTTTCATTACTGAGCCATATTGAGGAATCTTATTTCAGAGGTAAATAAAAAACGACATAAGTAAAGCGAATCGTGATTTTACATTATAAACAATTATATGAAAACACTTTAAAACATAAGTGTATTTTAGAACAAAGAACGCATTTATTAATAATATGCTTGAGTATATATGAATTTCAAAATAAGAAGAAGAAAGTGGCATGCAGTGCAAGAAAAGTCCTGGGTTAGCGACAACGTCTCCGTAAAAGGAGCATAGGCCGGATGGCCTCCAACCACGTGGACTCGGGAATACCCTGGATTTAAAGTAGAATTGTAGTTTTGTAATATTATTTTCACTTATTTAATGTGATTGAGTGATATTTTTAAGATTTTTTTAACAGATAAAATATTATTTTATTTCTTATATTTTATTTAAAATTTTTATATTTATATTAATAACTCTAAATAACATTATACTAGCTTGTACAGGAAATATAATCATACTTAAGGCCATTGTGGCGCGATGGGGCCACGTTAGAGACCTATCCCTACTCAGGAAATAATTATAAATATTTTTTTTAATTTCATCTGTTATATTATTAAATATGTAATGTCTTGAATATTTTTTTAGTATAACCGAATAAATCAATAACCATTTTTTTGTTTTTCTTATTATAAATGTAGTTAAAATTAGTCGTGGCGCAAGGGCACAAAGTGTAAACGCGACAGGCAGTGGGTTCGATTCCCTCTCGAGGAAACGAAATATTTATTATTTCCAACACGCAACGGCTCATGAATTCAGCGGAAAATTGGAAACGGAGTGTCTCAACACAAGTTTTCCTCTGCCTACCATGCAGTGTGCGAGATACAGCGTTACGTTAAAAAAAATGTTATTAATAACGTAAAATTTATATAAATTATGACAATCGTAAAAAGGATATTAGTTTAAAAGCCACGAACGCCATATGTAAGCCACGAACAATATAGCACTTACTGATACAACCGTAGAATAATTATGTTAGCCCTGTGTGAAAACGATTCATTTTCCCTTGAAGTAAATTGAATTCATTAAGTAAAATGGTTTTCAATGACATCGAAACAATTATTCTTTGTGAGGAAAATATCTCCATAGTTTTTTTTTTCTTCTTCTTAACGCTACGCATTTTGTTTTAATTAGCTTAAGAATCACAATCTGTTTATTTTTTTCATTCTTTCAACAAAAAAAAAGTGTGGCTATAAACGAGACGCTTATGGATTCGATTCCCACTCGGGGAAACGTTTCCAACAACAACAAAAAACATTTTCTCGCTGTGGTGCGAGACAACGCGTGTTGTTAAGTTCCGCCACTCAACATATAATGCCTCGAGAAATCGGCGGAAAGTGGGGAACGTAAGTGCCTCAATGGAAAGGCAGTATCTAAACACTAGGTTTCCAGGTTCCCTCTGCCTACCCTGCTACATGCGGGATACAGTATGAAGCTTACACGATATTTCTCGAATAGCGAAAGAGGCAGAAAGATCAATTTCATGACATTCCACTTTCTGTTCGAACTCTAGGTGCTGAATGTTGAGTGGCAGCTTAACTTAACGCTTCGTCTTAAGAAGAACTTTCATAGTTGAAAAGTGTATATAATGCATTGCTCCGAGTGAAAATTGAACCCACAATATTGCGACACACAGTCAGTGGTCAGCCACTCCGCCAAAATGACCTCAAATCGGTTTAATGACTTATAATTATGAATTACATAAATATTTTAGCGTGATTGAAATGAAATATTTTAGCATGAAAGAAATTAAAATGTAAATGGTTTTTTACCAAATTACTCTAAAAAGGTTATTTAAGTTGTTTATTTGTTATATTTTCTGTGCTTTCCAAGTCCCATAAATAGTATATGTAGGATAACTTATTGTAAGGTAAAAAAAAATCTTTATCAATCAGTATACAGACTAGATAAACTAATTTAACTATTATAAAATGGACTAAAATTAACTATTTTTTTACTTGAAAAATATCGAGAATATAGATAATATTATAAATTTAAATTTACCTCTTTTTTTGATAATGTAAATTGAAGTTTTTACGGATACGGATATTGTATCGGTATTTTTTAAGCACGTGCTTCATATAGTTTTTTTTAAATGTGTGTAATCGCAAACATCTATGAACGATGTGAGTACAAAACGAGAACGCTGAGCTTTAAATTCTTTTGTGTGAATTACATTTTGTATATTCAAATTTAATGTAACAAAAACTACATAATTATATTATCATAATTATAAATTATAATATTACTTTATGGTTCGATTACCACTCAATATTCAATATTTTCATTTTTTCCCTCTAGTAACAAGGCAAAGCTCGGCGTTGAGTTCCGCCGCTCAACACGCAACGAATTCGGCGTTTTTCACTTTCACTTCCGCAGAATTGTTTCCACTTTCACGCTTCACCCCTATATATGTCATACCATTTGAACATATGTAAAGCATTCTTCTCCGTTCTCCACATCATCGGAGACTGAAAATAATCCGCTGCCCTTAACTCCCATGTCATTTAAAGACAGGGTTCCGCTGCGCTACGGTAGCCTTAAAATATTTACATTTTATTACAATTTCAATGTGGCGCAGAAGCATAAGAGTTTACAGTCACAAACGCAACTGTTGCGGGTTTGATTGCCACTCGAGGAAATGAATTATTTATTATTTATTGGTACTAAGGCAAAATACGGCGTTGAGTTTCGCCACTCAATACACAATGCCTCAAAAATTTGGCGGAAATTAGAAATAGTGTCTTAACACTAGGTTCCCCCTATGAATAATTTCATATTTCTTAATCGTCGTTGCAAAAATGAAGATTATCCATTTGCTTTCTGGGATAACGAAGAAAAATGGGGATTTACATTTTATATATAGTTCAAGTAAACAACAATTTGATTTACAACTTGTATCAAATAAACAACATGAGAAACAAAACAAAACCTGTTTTTATTAACAAAACT